>VZDJ01000594.1:9368981-9527928 GCA_008694505.1 Cyanoderma ruficeps | reverse complement strand
TCTCTCTTTCCCCCAGGGAGCAGGTGCCGAGCGGAGTTGAGCGGAGTTGCCGTGCCTGCCTGAGCCTGTGATCTCACCGGGAGATAGAAGCTTTTAACTCTTTCTAAGGCAAAGGAGAACTGTCCCATACACTGTTCCTCATGGCTGGTGGTTTTAGACGAGAGAGAACAGTCTGGGACCAAGACGATAAAGGAAGATGAAAAGAATCTCCCCCGATTGCCAGAGATGAAGACGAGTGGCCTTTGGGTTGGACGTCTCTTGCGTAATGGGAGCCATAGACAGACCCTGACTCTTCTGAGTATAAATGAGACTGTATTTTGGGTGGATGCCTTTTGGTTCAAAGCCAAAGACTCTTGTGGCCTGTTCTTATAACCCTCGGCCCCAGGGGTAAATTTGGGGGGGACTGCTGTCCCAATAGGAGAAGATGGCTAGTTTTTGGTACTTGGCCAAAGATCCTTGAAAGAGCCCTATCTGGTCTTAGTCCATGACAGCGGTGAGAGCACTGGACATGGAAGAGGAGGGGGTCACCATGGTAGAATTTCTGAGTGGTGCCATGGGTGACGTGGGAGCACGGGAGGATGGACCTGTGTTTCCTATGGGGGGGTCTGTGGTTGCAAGAGAGACTCCTCTCTCTCTCTGGATGGACTGAGGATTGTTTTTTGAGGATAATGGCTTGGATTAGGAACCCAGGGTTGTGGAAGGTTTAAGCAAGTAGATATGAGGGTACGTGCTGGTGTCAACTGTTGAGCATTGTAAAGGATGGAAATTGGGGGGAGGAGGAAAAGTGTTGTGAGAGGTTTTTTATTCTGCCTTTGGGTGATTGGGTTTTCTTCCTGTGTTTATTGTCTATTGCTATGTATGTAGGTTAATAAATGTTTTTTTTCTATTTCAAGTTATAGGCCTGCTCTGCTCTGTTCTTGATCACATCTCACAGTAGTTTTTTAGAAAACCATACACTCATGGGTGCACTGGCATTTGCCCAGCGTCAACCCATGACAAGGCTGTGCATGCAAGTTCATCCAGAGGAGACTTAACTTGACCCCTCTGTCTCCACGGGCAAAATTCTCCATGCACAAAGATCAATACTACCTCTTCTACGGGTCCCCTTCCCAGAAATGCCCTTAATTCATTTGATCACAGCTGAAGTTCCTAGTCAGAGTGACATATCAACATTGTGACCCACTTTGCCACAGCAAGGAAACCTCACAACAGTGTCTTCTTGGTATGAATGTAGCTGCACTCACCCCATCTGCCAGCGTGCTCTTTTCCCTGCCACATGCTGTGCCTTTCTAGAGATTACAAAAACTATCTCTGCCCACGACAATTCCTTTAAATCTCCCCCCAGCTCTTTGTTAATGGCACTGCTACAGAACTGGAGCTGGAAACCAGAGCAGCTACCATAAAATGGCTAAAGATTTCTTTAGATCTTCATTAAATAATGAAGATGTTACACTTCCAGGGGCATTTGACCCCTCAATGAAAAGGAGACCTAAGCATAGCCTCTGCCTTTGAGCACACCTACTTACAGGCAGAGAAGTTCTGTTCTTCTCTACCCTTAAATTATTTAGCACCTTTCTGGGATGAAAAGAGCGGTGTGCCCTCCTTCCAGAATCACAACAGATCCAGCAGCACAGACAAAGTTCTGCCAACACACTGCAGAACAAGGCACAAACCACCAGCCTCATTTGGCACATGTTAACAATTGCAGTGAAAAAACACACTGAAGAGATTTTGCTAGCATGGACTTGAACAAAGGTGGTGATCATCTTTTCCCATATCCTCCAGGAGAAGGATAAAGAGAAATCCTCTTAGATTAGCTACAAAGAATATTAAACATGCAGAGCAGAGGGGCACTGGAGCAGACTAATTCGGGAGACTGTGAAATCTTCAAAGGATGTATTTTAAGCATAGGTTGGATAAATATCTGACAGAAGACATCCAGGCACATTCATTTGTCTTCTGTGAACAATAAACTGGATTTGACTATTTGCTGAAGTCCCTGATATTACAATACCTACCAAAGCCTCAAAATTCCCTCCTTGCCATTAGAAACACATTATCAGCAATGTAAATTATTAGTTAGTAAGCATTCTTTATGAACAATAAAAGGCAGAGTGATAGACTCTTATCAGCAATCTTCTGTAAAATACACTACACTGGCTAATAAAAGTTACTCCCCAGCATAAGGTTAACACCCTGGTTAATAAAACTCTCCAATACTGGCTTAAATCAAAATTAATGTACAGTCAATCATGAAGTATATAAAGGCTACACTGAACCTTAGGCTCCCTCTCCTATGTCTGAAATTCAAACCATATCCATTCTTTCTTCCCCTGCAGGATCCTTAGCAAATTCTACACCAATGGCACCAACTTGAACACACACAGAGAAATACAATTTTCTTCTTGACCAAATTTACTTTGAGCCAAGCTTTGAGAAATATGGACCACGTACATCATGAGATTTCTTGGAATAACGTATTAGAGAAGGACTCACTCAGAGAACATGAAAGAGCTTTCTCCTCATTGCAAGTAAGATGCAAGGAAACATTTGGATTCTATCAAGCTGAGCTGCTCCAAGACCCAGTAAAACTCCTCATATTTGTGGCATTCACTATTCAACAGCAATCAATAGGTCTGAACAAACTTTTAGCTCTTCAGAACAACCTTTTAACCACCCATATACCTAACTTGACAAAACACACATGCTGGACGCTGCATGAAAAGGAAACAACCTTAGCATATTCAGCATGCTCTGTCCTTAAGTTCCATATCAGTATGACTCAGTTGTGCTGCTTTGCAAGACCTGCTACCAAAGCCAGAAAAACACACAGACCAACCCTTTCCCAATTAAATCAAACTCATTTATGCCACACTAAGCGAGTTAAACCTTATAAAAAAGTCTCCAGGCCACTCAAAGCAATAGAAAATTTACTTTGGGCTTGCAGCATTTTACTTATTAAGGAGAAGTTTAAACTAAATTGCATGAAACTGTGTCAAAAAAGAAATCTGCACCATTTCCCAGACCATATGGAAATTGTCTTACCACCATATAGTTAAAAACCACCACACCATCTTTAGCTGTTGGCTCTGGAAGGGGCAAGAAACAAGCTGATCTTAAGTTAGACATCCTCCCCTAACCTCAGATGTCTTGACATCACCCCCATTTTCCAATCACTGTAATGGGACAGTATCCTCTTTTTAATAAGCCCAAACATTTTCCCTAAAGAACAGGTAAGAGACTCTGGAAGAAGGGAAGACCTTACAAACTTGGGCACTGTATACTGAATCCAAGCCCCTAAGAGCTCAGTTCCTGTGTGAAGCACAAGCCCTGACCCTCCACTGACTCCAGCTGTGAGGTTCACAACTTGTGCTCCCAGGCCTTGCAAACTGCTCTTCATACAAGAGACCATATTAAACAGACCAGGTTACCTAGAAATATAAACTTTATTTTGAAACCTTACCTCTGGAGATTTTTTTTTCTTCTGTGGGTAGCCTGAATACCATAAAGGCAGAGACCACGCAAAACACATTAGTTACTACAGGCTAGTCTTACACATTAATGTGTAGAACTCATATCACATTATTGCAATGCTTATTCATCCTAAAACCACAGGGAAAATACAACCTAGCTTGCAGTTAGGTTCCCTAAAAGTTCGTATGCAGCCTCCAAAACTCTTCAACAAATTTTCTCCAGAGCTTTCCCCTGAACACAGAAGAAAAAAATGGGCAACCAGCTTCCAAGTGGGGCACTCTGCACTGCTGCTGCACTTCTCTTGCAGCCTTTAAGCAGAGCACGACCTCCTACAGGCAGGGAATGCATCTCCTTGCTGACTGCAAACACTTGCAAGCAGGACAGAAAGAAGCCCAAAAACTCTGCTGGTGTCTGCAAGGTATCTAAAGCATCATCTCATGAGCCACCTGCAAATACACTGGACTGCTATTCTGACTCCCTACACAGAAGAGCCTGGTTGTGGTGCAGACCTGTGGGTTGCAAACCTGGATTTTATCACTACCACCTTTTACAGCCTCAGCACCCGGTGGAGGGAAAAGGGTTTGCTGCATGCTGAGTCAATAGCAGCCTCCTCATCATTAACCACTCTTCACTATCACTCTCCTCTTACTGACACCAAACAAAATCCACACAGATCCTTCATTGGGCAGATTGGGAGTTGTAGAGGTTGGTTGACAAGGATCTGCAAGAGAAGTTTTCTTCCCTCAAACCTGGACTATACAATACGCTTGACAAGGGGAGAATGGCAAGGTTCTGCCCTCCAGTCATTTCCCAAGAGCTGAAAACACTGGAGACACAACTGCAATTACCTGCTGCTAGAGCTGCCAGCTCAGCAGCAACTAAGCCCTTCCCATGGGTCTCCAGTGAATTCACTGTGGTGGTTTGAGGAACTGGGCAGACAGACCAGACTCAGCAACTGAATCCTGTCAATACACTTCTCTCTCCTTTAAACAACCTCCTTGAGACCTGGGGGAACAAAGCATCATTAATCTGGAACGAGAAGCATCTGCATGTGGCATTAGCTAGAACACCTGCATATGGCAGCAAGAGAGAACACCTTTTCCCCTGGAGCTAATCCCTGCAAGGGCACCTGCTTTCCCAGCAAACCTTTACACCAGCAGAAACACAGTTCCCACTCAGTTAATCACCATTCAGCAACCCAGACAGATGGTCTTTAACTTGTAATTGTAATCTTCTGACACAGACAAAACCCACCTGCAGTAGTTTAATCATGTTTTTACATGGAAGGGGCCAAAGCCAGCAAGCAACTCAGCTAGATTCTCTTCCACACAGTGAGGAATCCTCAACAGGAATTTGTGGAGCAGCCTTCATACTTTGGGGAGTGACATACAGCTTCATAGAAACATAAGGCAGAAAATGAAAAGCGTGAAAAATATCCAGGGATTTCCTCTTCACTATGGAGTCACCTTGCCTGCCAGCCTATTTCAGTCATGCAGTCAGAGGATGTCTCCCTCCCACCATGCCTGGTACAAGCACATTCCTAACACTGGCTCTGTACCTCTCCCTGTGACATACTGCACACCAGGTTCTGTGCTCAGTCACACCACAGCAGGCCAAGGAAGCTCCAGAGCAGTCTGGTAAGCAAAAGCCTCAGACTGCCAGAGTGTGGTGGCCAGAGCACCAACGTGCCCCCCGGACCAAGCTACCTAATGGACCTGCTGGTGCAGCAATCAGAGGAGGGGGAACAGCTCCACACGAACCTCTACCAATGCTGCAGTAAATACACTTAAACCTTCAGAGCAGTTTCCTTCCCATTCAGTGGGCAAAAGGGGGGCACTGCGAGCCCATTGCCAATTTTTCCCTGTAGTATTGCCTCACTCCTTTATCCATGAACTAGGAACCAAATACAATCTCTGCCTTAATGCCTGGTGACTAAAGAACATAGCATCAATATTTAAACCAGTCAAATTCCCTTGACAGAAAGCAACACATGCCATGTCTATTGTTCAGGCAGGTAGGAGCAGCAGGTTTCAATGATGGATTTAGCCATTTTGTTAGTCTTAAAAGTAATTCCAGATACTTTCAGATGAAAAGCACTACAGAATTTAAACATTTATATTAACCTCATTCTTCCAAATCATTTTATTTTTCTTTTGATGCAGCATCAAAGATTTTCAGGATATGTATATCATTAACTGTGCCAATCAGAAGAGCAGTGAACTTCCAAACCAACTATTTACAGTATATGTAAAAAACATGCACTAAATATTTCTAAATCAGATCTTGCAAGATCAGGGGAGAAGCAGGGAGGTTCCTCATGACAAGCAGGACTTTCAGGAAGTTCTGTACAATTAGTTCTAGTGAAAGCTTTAGACATGAGGCATCAAATAGCATTATCTCTATTGAACCCAACCCAAATACTCTGGACAAACACAGCCCCTGCTGAAGGATGGCACTACACAAAGCATATGCCACCACCACAGTCTGAGACCCACCAGGCCTAGAAAATGGCAAAGACTGACTTGAGGCTCAACTGTCCACACTGCAGATAGATCACCGACTGCTCACCACTAACAAAAGAGTATAAGAAAACAGGAATCTACAGCTCCCCAAGATTTGAACATGTATCTCCCTGTGATTCTACCCTTTTGCAGACTCCTGGTGCATGTGCACAAACTTGCTTCCAGCAGCAAGTTGAAGCTCAGAGCATTAAGGAGAAAATTAACTGTGCAAGTCAAATAAAAGCACGTATGCTTCTTTTCAAGTTTCCTTTTAATCTTTTGATGCTAGATAAAAGGAAAAAAAACAAGATTCATCTTACAGGTATGCAACTGTTCCAAAAATGAGCACTGAAGAGCAGAGATTCAAAACAGGCACAAAGATGAAAACAATATCCATATGCAGGTTAAGCACGTCATCCACAAACACTGAACCTGTCAGTGAGAAAGAGAATGCTCGTGGCAAAGAACCTCTTTCAACTCTATGTGGGTTCAATCCTTATCTCCCTCGCTGCCAAGCCTCAGAGGAGGATGTACCCTCAAGTTCTTGCAAGAATGTGGATGCCATCACAAGCCCTCCAAGATACCAAGTATCTGCTGATCAGCTTTTCCAAATACCTCATTCTCAGCTCCTGTATTTGCTACAGAACAGTAATCTTTCAGTACAATGACACAACCCCTAAATGATCACTCAGCATGAACCCAAGCAACCAATGTTCTGGACAAGGACAGCACTCCTGACTGAAACCTTAATTCCAAAATCGCAATCCAGCTTGTAGTCTTAGTTAGTCAGCTGCTCTCCTCAGACGCTTATACCTAGAATGACTCTATTCAAGTCAAATGAGATTGCAGATTTCCCCCAAAATAACCAAGAGCAGATTTCATGTCAAAACAAACATTGTCTGGAAGCAGAAGGAACCATCCTTCTCACACCAGTCATCTATGAAGCGCAAAGGAAACAGCAAGAACAAGAGAAGAAAAAAATTATTGAAAACAACAGTATCTGTCTAGCATCAACCTACATTATTTTAAAGAATACGGGCAGCAAAAGCTATGCTCCCTTTATCCTACATTATTTGCATCAGTAACAGATTTTTAGAGGCAGAAGGGCCTCATTAGATCAGTTAATATGACATCTATCCCATGTACTATAGTCCATGAAATCCCAAGCAGTTCCTTCTGCACTGAAACCAATTATTTTCTACGAATAAAGTATTTCTTCTGAAACAGTATTAGGGTCTAACCTGATTTAAGATCTTCAAATGAAATAAAGAAAGAAAATCAGAACTAAGAATTCTGACTAACATTTTTTTAATAGATACAGATATTGCATACACCATGGTAAAGTGCAGAAAAACATAAGCATTTTTGTCATCTGCCAAAAAAGGACTCCCCACTCCCAATTCACAAGCGATATTTTTCAGCCTTCTGAAACATACAGTGATGTACATACTTTCTAATAGGGATGTAGATCTCTGCAGAGCAAATGGAATCCCACAGACAACAGCCTCACTTCCTTTGAGTTATCCTGTATAGCTCCCTAAACAATGAACTAAGTTCCACATGGTTGAGAGCTGACAGCTTCGAAACTGGTGTGCTTTTGCAGAGTGCAAAGGAACAGAGAGGGCTGGGGCTGTTCCCATATCCATTCCTAGGGCAGTACAAAAAACCTGAATTGCCCAAGATTTTCTCCCCCATTTTCTATTGTGTAAGCTTTATACAAAATAACACATTCAGAAAATGCCACGTTCACACAATACCAAAGTAACTAGCACAGAAGCCAAAATTTCTGATATAAATTCACATATAACTGACTATAAAAGAACTATCAATGTGTTGTTACTTTAAAATCACTAAAACTATCACATGGAGATACAGCTTCAAATGCTTCAAAGGGTGGGAGTGGAAAATCATAAATTTCAAACACAAACACTGACTTCAGTAACAAAAGATTAAACAAGATTAGTTACCCCCCCATTACCCATTATTAAAGGTAAGCCTCAAAGGAATGTCTCCCAGAAAAAAATCTCCATAAGAAACAAAATTTAAATCTAAATTAATCCTTACTAACATGCACACAAGTAACACAGGCATGTTATTAACAGCATTTGAAGAGCTAAAACTAAAAATAAACAGGCAGATCTTCCCCACATTAGATGTGGTGTTCATCCAAAATTATGTCCCATCTCTGGATAGCCTGCACGTGGCACACTTCAGCAGTTGGGGTCAATTTGAGTTTCTCCAACTTTAGTGGCAACAGGATCTGGCTCTTAATTAAGTTCCAGACTTCCCATTGTCCCAAACCTACCACACCTTTCCTGACTAAAAAAGGCAGTTTTCAGAGCATTTTTGTTTTAATTGTTCCTCGGCCAAGTTTAACTGTAGAGCCATTTTCTAGCACACATTCACTTATCAGAACTGCTGCTCTCATTTATCATAAGTGCCCCTCTGATCCTTGGAAAACAAACCCTCAGTAATACATTTCATTTCCATCCTCCCAGTTTGAAGATGCCAGACTTCAATGGTGATAGCCATGAAGTAAACAGAAGGAAGATCAACAGGCTCAGGACATCTTCTTGATGTCCCAGAAATTTTTCCTGGTTCAACTCCCACCCTTGATAAACACCATCTAAAAGCCCTGCCCTTGGCCTCTTTCTTTGCCTGTGCTTCCCTTACCCCAGTTTACAAAGTCACCCCAAAATCTCTCCTCCTGCTCTCTTCCTCTCAGACTGCCACATGAGAGTCACCATTGGATATCTTCCCACAAGGATAGCAGAGTCTATCCCACACTCATCTTTCCCCACAGCTCCATCTTTTCCCAGATCTGCAGCTCCTTTCTCCTCCAAGCTCCTGGCTCATGCACACCTTCAGACTCTCCCAGAGGGCTTTATCCAACCCTTCTGAACTGATGGCATTAAGCAGTCTGCACAACAAGTGGTTCTTTGAGACACGGTCACTTGCACAGCTCCCCAGTTTTTCTCACTCTCTGTCTCACCCATCCAAAGCACTTTCACTGGGAACATGAATACAGCAGGACCACCCGAGCCACCCTGTGTGCCAATGGACTAACACTGATGTTTGACCAGTGATCTTGGAATCATCATAAAACACACTCCTGCAAAACAATTGTGATAAATATGGACTCTAGTTAAAACACAGAAAACACCACATGGAAGTCTGGAGTACCCACACAGAGTATAAAGTACATATTTCAGCAATTCATCCTGGCTCTCCTGACTAAATCAACTTTCCCTTCACCTTATTTCCCTCCTTTCCATTAGCTGAAAGAACTGAGGAGCCCATGGGACCCATGTGACCTAGACAACTTCACTACTACCTCACGAGAAACCTGCTTCCCATAGACCAAAAGGCCAGCAAGCCACCCACACACCAGCTTTCACATGATGTAGTTTTGTAACAGAGTACCACCTAGAAAATTCACCAACTCTTGTTCTTAAGTGTTAGTCCAGCTTCATAACTCTGCTACAATTCTCATACACTACTTCCTTCTGAAAATGGCCACCAGGAAATTTAAAAATGCCTATCAGAGAGCCACCAATTAGCAGCAACCTGAGATATCTCAGTGATAGCACAATGAAGGATCAACAGCTGAGAATGGACCATGTTAGTACCTAGTACTCAATTAAGATCTCTCCCTGATAGAAGCCTGAAAGATACTTTTAGAGTTTACTAAGTCTCTAAACTTGAAGTATTTCATGCAGAACTAAAATACAGCCCATCCCTCCCATCTGTATTAAACAGCTTTTAGTTCTCACGTGGTTCTCAGCAGCTCACTTTTCTACTACTACATATCCTTTCCCTTCCACTTTTCCCAAATATATGCCCCATTTGTATCACTGCTCCTGTAAGGGAATGATCTTACAGATACCTTTTTTCATAGATGATCCTTCTTTTCACATCACCATCTCTCTCTAGCTGTTCTGCAAATTGAGTTTCAGATCTTCACCTTCAAAGCACTGTCATTTGGCCCAAGATGCCAACTCTTGCCTTCCTATGCATCTGCAGTATCGGTTCCCATCATACCACCTCTAGGTGCAACTTTTCACAACACTTTTCTCCACACATGCCCTCTTGCTTAGGAAACCTTCTCATTAACTTTTAGCGGGCTTACAGAACAAGAAATTCCAGAAGGAAACAGATGGAACTGGCAAGGAAAGAATGGGACCTGACCAACATGAAGAAAGGAGCAGAGCTCTTTGAAGGCAACAAGAAAGTTCAGATCTTGATGGGGATTGGAGCTAGTAGTCTTTCACAAGCAGACCTACTCACATAACTTATTCACATAACTTACTCCAGCAACATTATGCAGGTAACAACTTCTCAAAGACCTAAAGGGAAAGAAAGTAGAAGGGGCAGACAAGAAAACCAGGAAAGCCACCCATACAGGCCTGGCAGAAAAGCCCTAGCCAGACAGACAAAATATTCCAATCTGTAAGAGCATGCACCTCCTAAAACCCGTGTGCAGTTTCAGCCTTCCATACCACATCCAATCACCGTGTGAGAAATTCCTTTTGGAGGACAAGCAGTTCAGCCACGCACACAAGAGCAGCACAGCAATGGCACCCTTCATGCCTCAGGATACAACTGCAGTGCCCCTCCGAGGACCTCAGAGTTAACCAAGGTACACAACTGCCTTCTCTAAGGGGTTAATTTACAAAAGTAGGAGTGTACTGCAAGTATTTGCACAAGGATCATTCATTTGGAGTCCACGGCACTCCAAACAGATGAAAGCACACACAAACACACAGTTTGTTGAAGACTATTGGGTTAAACAATTTGGTGCATCAAGATGAGCAAACAGAATCAGGATCAGCTATGAGCAAACAGAATTCCCTCCAAAAACTCAGATGCACTTTTTATTCCAACAGGAAAGCTAAAGCTGTCTCTATTTACAGAGCTATTACAGAAATTGGAGTATTAATAGGTCTGGCTCCATCAGACAACTCTGGTGATGGGTGTACAGCAGTAAAAGCCTGTAATGTCCAGCTCTGTACCACACTGAACCAGCAGTGACCCTTTATTTAAGCTCCCAACAGCAAGACACGAAGTCCTCCCAAACTGTTAAAAGCAGACATTTGTTCCATGTCACTGCACAAGCGCTGATGCCTCCATTTGCTGCAGGATTTCCAATTAGGCCCAACACAACTATGTCACTTGACATTAGTCCAATGTGGAGTCGTAGCAATACAAGGCAAACTCGCTGTCTTTAATCAAAGTTCTAACAGACACAAAGAAAATTAACACAAAGAGCTGATTCCTAATATACATTTCACAGTAAATGCAGATATTACTCAGACAATATAATTTCATAACACACTAAATTGAAGCAACTTTATTTCCTATTTGCTATTAACAGGTTCTCAACTATCAGCTAACTGGCACAAACACTCTTAACACTGGCAAGGTGGTTCCACCACAGTTCACCTCACAATGCTTCCATACCCCAAAGACACCTTGCCAGCCTTTGTGCTGTGTGCTCCTCCTGCCTGTAGGAGCAGAGCTGCCACACGAAGGGCATGGCCAGGCTGAATGTGGCTTTGAGCACCCTGGTCTAGTGGAAGGTGCCCCATCCAGTGGCGGGGGGCTGGAACCAGATGATGATTAAGGTCCCGTCCAACCCAAGCTATTACGTGGTTCTATGTCAGAATGGAGCTCTACTGTGCAATTTTTCATCATTTCCACAAACTTCTCTGCAGGAGGTTACTTTTGGAGATGAAAAAGCATTAGTAGCCACAAAAATTTTCTCATGCTTAATGCAGATTCAGTCCTACACATTCTTTCCTCTGGCCAAAATCCCAGCCACACTATAAAAAAATTATCAGGCTCTCATGGTCTGATAACTGTGAGTCTTTGCTCCAATTCTTGAATGCTCAAACGCTGCTTTGTGTTGAAGTTCCATGTTTAGCACAAATGAAGAACTCAGTAGGTTTTACCTAGTTTAAAAAAAAAAAAAAAAAGAGATCTCATCTAGAAGGAAAGTAATGAATGATTTGTGGGAGGCAACATTCATTTGGAGAAATTCAGAGACTACATGTCTCCACTGTGTTCCCTCCTGCATTTAATGATATGGCCACAGACCAGACAACACTAGGGATACAATTACATGAGGTAGCTTCATACAGACTCACACAAAGCACAGTTCCAGCCATCAGCTCTGAGCAAGGTAAGCTGACTGTGCTCAGCCTCAGTTAAGCCGTTTCTGGTACCCTGGATGAATCAGAATCATCACTCAAAACAGCTGGCATCACTGCCATCCCAAAAACATTTACACAGGAGTCAGTTCATGTAAGCACCTCTGACACTGGGACACTTAGCACTTACCAGCTAATAAATTCTGCTAAAAAACAAAAAACAACTTTTAGGGCCATTACAGTATACTGTGACATGGTGGATGAAACTAGATGGTGAGTCCAAAGGCCCTTGCAACCTGAATTACCCTGTGATCCTAAGGGCTGATCCAACTGCCATATAGCTAATGCTACCTTTCTGTTCCAAAATGCACCTGCTGAAAAAGGAGGGCCGCCAGAGCCAGAAATGCATATCTGAAACACAAAGATAACCCTGCAGCAGACTACCAAGTCCCATGGGCTGGTCTTCAAAAAAAAACCCATAGGTGCACTTAATACTAAGAGCACACTGGAACGTTTTAAAAAAAGCATTATCAGGTATTTTTCAGTACTGTGTTTAATGAAGAGATCATTAAATTGCTGCTCTAACATTCATCTATTGCTTTTTTTCCCCCGCTTCTGAATTCTTTAGCCAATTTTAACAAACTTCGACCTGATATGGTAGAGAAAACAGGGATACCAAAGATTAAATGCACTTACAAATACAGTAACCAAATGAGATCCCCCTGAAACACAGATCTCAGCATGAGAAAAAACAAAGCATGAGACACCAGCAAAACTACAAAGAAAAAGGCAAATGAAATGAGGTTTCATACAACTTCCCTGCTTACAAAATGACTTAATTAAAACTAGACCAAGTCAGAGGCAACTAGAGCCCGCTGACACTGGGACTTTCTGTAGACAATTTTTTCATGTGGAAGTTCAAAGGGTGAGACAAGGACAGCGTTTAAGACAACTTCAAGGAATATCCCACAAAGAAGACATGGAAGAATGTGCCTACTTTCAATGGAGAAGCTAACAGGTTGGTGCTGGTGGAAGGACCCTGGGGGCTAATGAATATTTCTTTCAGAATCAAGAGGATTCAAAAGGACAAAAACACTCTATTGAACAATTTCAGACTAGCAAAAAAATCAAGGTGCTGGTAAATCCAGCACTGACACTAACTTTCCATTCAGGTCATGTCAGGGAAAGTGAGGATTCACTCCTACTCACCCTGCTACCTACTAAACATGAAGGGAGATGGGTCCCACACGCATATGACTGACTGCTAATTTTACTCCAGAAAGAGGTGACAAGCACAATATGAACAGTCTCTGTAAGTCACTTTGGGATTTCTGGGGACGAAAACCAGTACACTGTTTAAAATATTTTATGTAAAGTGTTCAAGTAGTTTAAGGCACAGTGGCATATCTGTTCTACCACATAAAGGACTGAAACAAAACTGCCATATCACTGTACATAATCCTGTTACTCTACACTGTACATAATCTATTCAAAATCATCGCAAGATCTATCCTAAAACCAAATATCTTGTCCACATCTATTAATCCCCAGGAGTTTTCCAATGTTCTTTCTGCAGGCAACTTTCATCTGACATGCAGGCTAAATTTACTCACAGCCAGTTTATTCCCATTTGTTCTTGTGCTAACCTTGCCCTTTAAATCTAAGAGTTCTTTCCCCTCCCTGACGGTCACCCCTCTGATGTATTTATAGACAGCAGTCATATTCCCTGTCAGCCCTCATACTGTAAACTAAACAAGCCAAACCTCTTAGTCTCCTCTGGTTAGGCAGGCTCTCCAATACCCTGAACATCCCACTAGCCCTTCCCTGCACCTGTTCCAGCTTGAATTCCTTCCTTGCAGAGAGGCAACTAGAACTGTACAACACATGCCACAGAAGGGCCCAATAAGGTGCTCTACAATAGCATTAGTACACCCTTATCCCATGAAAATAAATCCCCAATAATCTGCCTTTTCCACCAATGCATCAGCTGTGACCCTTAGCCTGCAGTGAAGCAATACACACCAAGGTTTTCTGAGAGCTGGCTAACTCTGTTAGACCTCTAATAAACCCTGGTGACAAGCACTGAAGTGCTGCAAATGAAACACTACACCAGCATTAAAGGAATAGCTTTATCCTCTCAATTTAGTAACCACAATGGTTCAGTCTGTTGTGTGTTGACCCAGACTCACAGTCCCAAACGAGAGTCTCTTGGCCTTGCCAATGCTGAGGCAGCCACTCTACCAAATACGCAAGAGAAAACATATCTAACAAAACAAAAATGCAACAAAAACACCCAAACAAACACACACTAAAAAACACCTCCCCCAAAAAACACACCCCAAAAAACCCTGCAACAAAATCATATGCACACAAAATTCAAAAAACAAAACAAATACAACGTAGCAAAGAAACAAGAAAAAAAATAGCCCCAGACAACTTTTGTTAGTCCCAGCACTAAAATCCATGGGAATCTGAATTTGGTCAGCAAACAAAACCAGGGAATCAAACCTCTACAAGCCAGAGAGATATGCAAGGGAGACTTTTACTTTGTATCTCATAATTCCATTTATTTCACACCATCCACTCTGGGCCACCAAGAGACAGGATATCAAGCTGTCACTTAATTAAAACACAATGCAAGTGTTGCAATTAGACTCAGGCTCCTTTGGTGAAAACAGAGATGAAAACGGTTGGAGGGGTTTTACTTAATGTCAAAAGTCTTGGTTGGTTTAAAGCATCTCATTATGGTTTGTAAGGCTGCTGTGTTGCAGACACTTCTGGGATACCTGAGGACTCTGGTCCAGGCTTCAACTACTTCTGACACAAGTAACCCAAAGGAAATACACTTTGGTTTGCAGAAGCTACCTTTTTTCTCAGACATGGGGTTATTTTCCTCTCCACGTCATGAATGAGCTTTGGATATTGAGCTCTAAAGCCAGTGGAAAAGAAGCCAGACCTTGAATGTGCCACTATGGAAACAAACTTCTGCGCTAATTATTTCAACACTGTCTCTCCACTCTGCATGCTCCCTTGGGATCCTGTAGGTTCTCATTATTTATATTTGATTTGGTAATACTTTGGTAAACAGCAAAGAGATACTGTTCTTTGGTACACTCAGGCTCACAAACCTTTTATGCAACCAGTAGCACATCCACTTTGTGCATAAAACAATAAGAAAGTATTAATACTCCACCAGAGTTCTTCCCACCGCAGCCAGTAAAGGACAATCCTTTCCTGCTACGCCAGTCATTATTACCTTTTAAGTCTAAAGAAAAAGCCAAAGGGAAATTCTAAATGCTGACTTGCTTGAGCAGGTAATTTTTCCCTTGCCCTGAAGCCAAAGGTCTGAAACTAGCATTGAATTTGATCTATTCCAGCTGCTACAGTCTTCTGTTCTGCACTGCACCCTCTGTGGCACTCTCCACACTGCTACCACAGAGGTAAGAGCTGCACCATAATCCAATCAAATTACCACACAGAGCAGTTGAGTGCTGGGAAGGCAGGTCCAGCTACTAGACCCAGAGAAAAACAACTGATCAGCTGGACTGGGAATTAACATCAATGCCTACAGGAAACTGGATATCCTGGAGCCAAAACTCTGCTCTTCCATATGTTTAAGGCAGGAAAACCCACCTATTAGGAATATGTGTCAGCACAGAAGCCTAAAAATAAAAGCACTAGGTACACTCCACAAATGCAGTTCAATCTGAATGAGTCTTTAGCCCTTCCTAAGGTAACTCTTTTCCCCACAAGGGAAGTCATCAACAGCAGTTTCTGCCCACAGTACCTTTTGCAAGGAATGGACTTTACTCAAGTCCAAATCACTTTTCGTCCATAATCCCTTTCTCATATCTTTTGTGCACCAAAATTTATTTAATTCATTTTTATTAGCATGGTAAAGCAGGATGAAAGTGGTAGATGAATGTATACATTACTTATCTCCATGCACCCCCAGCAGCTCAAAACTCAGCAGCTAAAAGCAGCTGCTTAGAAACCCTTCACAAGTTTCTTTTTCTTCCACAGATGGTGAAGTCCTTTCCCTCTGTGCATTAAATACTCAACAAAACACACTCACAAAATTATCATATCAGCCCATAACCATGCATGATAATTATGTCTTAAATCAGAATTTCTTCTACCGAATTTCAACCAAAATAAACATGGGATAGAGAACAAATGTATGCTTATAGTGAACAACCATTCATCAGCTTAAGTAACTCTAATGGATGTCACTTTAAACTAAGCCTGCACCATCTGTTCTACCCCTCAATTAGCAAGCAAAAAAAAAATTATTCGATACAGACTTTAAGAAAGCCAGCTAATTTATGTAAGTTTTATTTCTCTTCAGCTCAGTGAAACATTCTCTTGTAATGCTTGATATTCAGAAACAGATCAGAATGGAAGGTTGCTTTCTCTAACACTATTAGGAATTATGTCAGGGGAAATAAAATATCCATGCAATATTTCACCGTATCAAAAAAAAAATCTTGTTAACATCCTACATTTTACTTTAAAGAGCAAGATGTCTCTCTCAGTACCAAAATCAGCTGGGAACTAAACAAATTAAATCCGAAGTGCTGCATACATGAACACAAACAAAGCTCAGGACACAGCCCTGCCCTGACAGTCTACCTGCACAGCGGGAGGCTGTGGATGTGTCCTCAGACCCGGGGGTCTGTTAACCATGTCGGTTCCTAACTCACCTCTCAGAGGCAAAACCCAGTCCTGCCGGCTGCTGGGCACAGAGCCTCACACAGACCCAGCTGCACCACAACGAAGGGAGCATTCCATGCAAGGTGAGATACTCTCCTTGGAAAGCAACCCCTGTCTGATGAGAGCAGTGCTGTGCCAAAAAATCACTACTTGAGAAAGTGCACGAAAAAAATATAAAGCTTCGTCCAATTCCTTATTGCAAACCTCCATCCAGTTTCCTTCCTCTCCTACGCTCTGCAACATGTGAAAACACTGAACAGAATCTCTCTTCAGTATGTTGGACCCTGACCTGCTAGAAGGTTCTGTCACAACCAATCTTCGAGTTCCCTCTTGGATGTTCATCTAAAAAAAAACTGCAATAACAAGGGCTAGTTCCACTGGAAACCTCAACTCCACCAGCACAGGCAACATATCCCAGGGAAAAGCTGCAAGAGACTTCATCTCCCAGTACTGTTGAGGAGAATCAGGCAAGAGAAGGTCACTGCCAAACACTCTCAGTTCACCTCTTGGAATAGTAGGCTGGTTGAAAGCTACTTTAAGATCCATATTACTTTACATTACACCTTAATTTATATCACGGTTTGGGTACTTAGAAAGGCTCATCAGCCACAGATGAACCAGGAGATCCTGTATACTTAATGTCAGCATTACTAAATACTGCAGAAGCAGCTCAAAGTGAGATGGCTCACCAAGGGATTACTGATGATTTCAGCTCTCTCCCCTTGCCAATGGAATTGTGAACCTGAGAGGACATGCTGAAGCCTCTGACACTGCTGTGCTATCTGGCCTCATGTTTTAAGACAGACAGCTCTGAGCAGGCCTTAGTTATTGTTCAGAGATTCAAAGCTCAGCAAAACAACTCTCTTTCACGCTTAGCAGAGGAAGAAAAGTAATCAAGCAGAACTACCATCCTGAAACAGTACAGACCAAGCAAACAAAGCACAAAATGAAGAAACAGACCAGAGGCAGAATTCCTGTTTGGTCTAAAGCATCCTGCAATACCTTCCCCAGCCCAGCCTCACTGGTGTAATCCACAACTCCTAGTGCCCACACAAACACAGGCTGTCTGCTCTAAGCAACTGTGCTCCAAAGAGGAGTAAGAGCTGTCAAAGAGAATTCATCTTTTCATTCTGCACCATTTTTATGTCTTCTACACACCTGTAAGTACTGCTGAGAAAACTCAAGCCTGCAATGGCTCTTGGGTGCTGGTCAAGCACACTCCTGGCAAGCACAAATGGCCAGCCATGTAAATGGCTTTGCACTGGACTTCAGAGCTTTGTTTCATACAAACACCTTCATGTTTTCTTGACTGGAAAAGTATCCTGAACTATCCGAGTGCCTTCTGCACCTAAGGGATCTGTCTGTTGCAAAGCAGGAAGCAGTGATCAGGTCACAAGATGATTTGTTAGAGGAGTTTTAGAGTACTGAGCGCTATCAGGAGCACGTTAGGCATCACTATGACTTACACATGCTGTTCTTAACAGACTTGAGACAACACCAACCAAAGAAATGCATTTCTGCCCTCCATCATTCTTTTTTTCCCCGAATCTCTTGAAAAAGAAGACTCCATTGTCTGCAGTCATGGTGCTGAGGTCAAGGATACGAAAAAAATGAAACAATGTACAGGAAAACAGCAAAGCCTAAGAAGGTCAATGATGGCCATGGCATACACAGATCAGACTATACCAATGAGGGAGATAGCTTGAGCCCTTCCTGTAAAGGTGCAATTTCATCATCAGTTCAAGCTCCTTTTAACTCAAACTAAAGTGGTTTGCCTTAGAGATGTCTCTTCTCTGTTTCACTGATGTTTCCTTGGTGATAACATATAAGCACAAGTGTTTAGTTAGAGTGTCCTAGACAGGCAGGAGCCATGAATCAACTGAGTGCTGAGCCAATATAATGGGTCTTGGTACCCACACTCACTCTTATTCTGAGAACACACACTTTATCGCTGAAGTGTTAGGAAACTTCAAATCATGCAGATGATCTCAGTCTTTGTTTTAAGCTGATACTTTTTCAAATGAAGAGACTGAGGTGAGAAGAGAAACAGACTACAAACATTTCAGTTTCTTCTGTGACCAGACCATTGCAGTTTAGCTCTCCAGATGGCTATCCCAGGGCAGTGATGCTCGCCCTTTCACTCCTAAAGTTGACACACTAATCCATGAACTGGATCAGATGACACCAGCTCCCCTGTGCTCTCTCACACCAGACAGCTGAGCTTCCAAACCCCTACTCCACAAGCAGTCAGGAAAAAAGGCAACAATAATGCAGATGCAGGCGTTAAAACAAAAGAAACAGACTGGCATAAGAGGGTGCAAAAAGTCTTGGCTGGATCCTGAAGGAGACTCCACTACATCACTGACCTTCACATAGCCAGCTTGCCCCACTCAAAGGCTTCACATCTCCTATTATACTCATTCACCGAGAAAACACCCTCCAGACATCTGAGACATGTCTCTGTTATGCTTACTAGAACTTATTAATCACAGCAAATGCTATCTATAGAACACACACATTAATGAACAGCCAGCTCAGCAGCATGAGTTCTGGAACAGAGTCACTACAGTACAGAAGTGCCACCAGTTTGTTACTGGAAAATGAATACCACAGAGATCATTGTAAGTGTGTAGTTCAACAGACACAAGATTGGGAAGACGAGCAAGTTATCTGAACAGAAATTCTGCAAAGTGTGATATTGGGATTGCAAAGCACTGAACAGCTCTGTGATCCACATCACTCCATTAAATCAATGCAAATAGCACATTTTGTAACAATTTCAATTTTACTGTGCTTGGGTTACTCTTCCACTGAGAATCATGAAAGGTTGTAAGAGAAAGCCAGTTAGCAAGAAAAGGATCAATAAGAATATATAACACTCTCAGAAAAATTTATGTACACTGCTGTTCACAACAGCAAGCTAAAAATTTCTTCATTTGTTCCACCAGAACAGATTCTCTGTTGAGACCATATTAGCTTTGGTGGTTTGGTGATAGTGTTTTTAGTGTTTGGGTCCTTTTTTCCCCCCTACATGACAAACAGCTTCTACAACAGCTGCTTGTTGACAAGAATGAAAAGAAAGAAATGCAGATGTGCAGAACACTTTGCAATGTCACAACCACTTCCCAATCAAAATTTCTGTTAAAAGTAATTTTAATTGAGTATGCTGAACTCCAGAGCACTTACAACCCACACACCCAGTCCCTCCTTCACTTCTAGGGGTGTGAACTCCAGCACAACTCCCAGTTAAACATCTTTAGGCTCAGCTCTGCAGGAACTTTCACTCTGAGATTCCCCAGCACTTATCAAAAAGGAACATTATTACATCCCATACAATAGCTTCAGCACTCTATTAGACTTTTCAGAGAGCCTCATGAACAGACCAGGACAGGAGTTTTCCAAATCACAGCTGAGAATCCCTCCCCACCCCCACAGTACCTGGCTGTGGTAGGACTTTCTCATTAAACCTGAAGGGAAATGAAGTAACATGACAGGGATAACAAGGCAGTGGAGTTTCATGTCCTACCAACTCAACTCAACACTATCAAGTTCAACAGAAGACACATATACACGCTATCTTTCTTGAGCTAAGTATAATTGATTTACTATGTTGCCCACAGAAAACAGCAGAAGAAGTCTAGCAAGATTTAATGACAGTGAAAACAAATGCAGTTTATATATGTTTTTTCCAGTTTGATAAACCTTTTAGTATTTAGGAAATAATGAATATTGCTAAACTACTGGGATGATCAAAGCATGCCACTAGCTAACAAAGTACACAAAGAAACCAGGATATCATGAACTATGAACACCAAATGTAAATCCACTTGTGCTTAAAACATCATTCACTGAATTCTTACTGCCTTGAGTCCTCAATATCATAGCAGCTATCAACTACCAAGATGTGGAACAACAATCACTGATTCAGTCTAATTACCAGCTTACAGAACAGTGTAATAGAATGTCTACTGCAGAGCTTTCACTTAGATCAAGTAGCACTTGACATCGAAACTTCTGACAGTAATCACATTCCACAGGACAAAGTCTTACCTTATAATTGCTGGAATTTACCCAAGAAGTGGCCAGTCCATCAACCATTTTATCCAGCATAGTCTGATCATGTTCAAGATCAGCTGACTTCTGTTTATCTGAGAAATAATCTATCAATTCCTGGCCAACCTGAAGTCTTTTTCCAACGTCCTTCTGCAGCACCTGTGCTAAGCAGTACTCCATACTGGGCTCCATGGTGTCTCAGAAACACAGCACCAGCCAGAAAGCCAGAGGGCAGCAGGGCCAAAAACTCCCTCTACAAATGGACACAGGAGGTCGCCTCTTTCTTCGATGAAGGTTACTGAGGGCCTGGGTTTCAAAGATGCAATTCTGAGAATGGCAACAATGCACCATGTGTGTGTGGACAGCAGCTGGCAGGATATTAAAAGTCCAATTTAAATAACTAGTAATAGATGAAGCAACGAGCAGCGCTGTACAGTTGAGTCTGCAATAAATCCCAATTCAGCAGTCCATTCTGAAAGAAATGAAAAAGAACAGTATTATAGGTTAAATTAAGACTGGAGGAAAAAAAAAAGGATTGAAAGCATGTCACAAAATAGGTTATTCATATACAGCTGCAAAGCTGTGTAAGTCAGATACGAGCAGCATTGGTCTATTTTAAGGAATCAAACAAGGCAGGTCAGGACAAAAACCTTATTCTTTACAATAGCAGTTACCCATCGGTTCCCTGCAAGTTTTAGTGACAGACAGTAAATTTGTGGCTTAAAGTAACAGCTGATTAATAATCAGTATTATTGCAACTGCCACCATCCATCCAAAAAGGTGGGGACAAAATCCTTAAGCAGGTCACCAGGAAAACCTATCTACTTTAAGTGAAAGCAGGAAGAGGTCTGGATCCTGTTTTGACTGTTGGCCTTCAGCAATCAATGTCATCAGCTGGTCAGCAAGATAAAGCACTAACACAGGCCTCCAGGAACGTAAAATGATCAGTTTTCAAAAACTAGGTGCTCAAGCTGTTCCAGGATGAATTCTGCTACATCCCAACTACACATGTCTAGGAGACAGCACTCACTGGCACACTCTAAATGCATTTCTGACAACCAAGGCCACACACAAGGAAAGTCAGGCCAGACTTTGCTGCCACTCAGAGGCACAGAATCACCTCAGAAGCTTTTGACTTATGCAAAAAAAACCCCAAAAACAAAACCAAAAAAACCTGTATGCTGGGTCTCTGGTTATGTCCTTGAACCCCAGGAACTCTCTTGTCCCTTCATTAGGGACTTTTTTTGTCCCTCCATCTGCAGCCAAACAAATTCCACCAGGCATCCAGGGAACAGACTAAGGGCCTGTCCTCCACCTTCCCACAGACCAGGGCTCCTGGCATCACCATAGCGCTTCCTGAAGCACCCCCTCAGCACAGGCAACTCTTTTAGGAAGTGGGTGATAAAAACCCAGTGTGTCTTTTTGTTTCCTGGCTAATAATACCCAAAGCTAGAAATCTGCCCTACTTTTTCCACCAACATGAGGAAAGCAGGTCAAGCTCAGAGTAAGGGAAGAGGCTGTGCAGCAGACACCTGGTTCAATAAACAGCTGGAAGGAAGCTGGAGGCACAAGTTCACTAATTGGAAGCACTGGGCCAGCAAATCTAAATACCTTCTGTTTGAGCAAATAAGGCCTTCACAAAGGTCTTAATAAAGCAAAGTGGACCTGACAGCAGATGAGGTGCACACAAAAAGCCCAGCCTGGAAACAAAAGCACCCTTTGCACAGCAAAGACTATTCAGTTCATTACCTCACCCCCATCTTCCTTGGCCACATCTTATCACCACCAAGCACAACTTCTAGATTCAGCTCTGAGGGCTGAAGCTTCCCTAACCCTACAAGCATTGCCACACATTCCCCAGCTTCCCACACTGGTTGTGCAGGAGTCACCAGAGTGCAGTTCCCTCCATTCCAGGCAGCCACTTCAAATCCCTGCTGGCAGATGGGCATCAAAACTGGTTCTGTAAACCAATGGTCTCACCTCAACCAACTGCCAAGCAAATCCTACCCTCAGCCAGAAGGGATTGCTCATGTTTGTACACTAAGCTCCCTCCTTGTCAGCAAAACCTCATCCCCAGAGCAGCAAGGAAGCCTTGGCTGCTATTGCACACACAGCACCTCAAGCTTTGAGTTAGTGCTGTGACAGATTACTGCTTGTGATCCCTACCCCAATCTAAACCATCTCAAGGACACACAAAACTCCCACCATTTCAAGTCACCTCAGGAGAGATTCGGTTATAAATTCTAAAACTGTCAACACCCCCTCCAGTCAGTACTCTGAACACCCTTTTTCTTTCTAAAAGAAAATTCCAAACTAGAAGGAAGCATTGCCTTTTTTATTGCTGTTTCTACTGATGCTACAGTTTCTCACTTGGTCAATTTTGCACCAAACCTAAAAGAAGCACTCTGAGCTTTCCCATCCTCAACCAAAATGGTTCATGACATGGCACTCACTCCCATGGCAGCACAGGCACAAAATCAGAGCCACTTCCACAATTGTACAAGCACAGCAGATGCTTTCATCCAGGTCTCCCTGTCTGCAGCTTTGAATACTGGCCCCTGCCCTGCCCTCTGGCACAGGCTGGTCTTGCTCTTTGCTGCAGACATTCCACTTAAGGGAGACAGTCTTACACACAGCAGTGTCTAAATATCCAGTGCAAGGATTTTCACATAGTAGGGAAGCATTTCACTGGACACCTCACTAGCATGGAGCTACTGGAGAAGGGACAGGGAACTGGTATTAAACTGCTACCACATTCTAGCAGAAACCCTTCAAGTTAGCTGAGCAGTTTGTTTCTGAACTCCAGAAGCTGCACACATGATCAAAAGGGGACTATTCTGTTAAACTGATAGTGAAGAAACTCTAACTGCTTTTAAAATGGAAATGTAGAACTTGCTTAAACTTGAAATTTCACATTACAGAAGGGTGTGAATGAGTGCTGGTTACCACAGAATAGCCATTTTTTATTAACATCACACAGAGGCAAGTCTCAACACATCCAGAAACCATTAGCTGGCCATACTGCCATGAAAAACAAGCATTCAAAGGTTCAGGTCTGTGCCTTTCATTAAAGAGTTTGTAAGTCTCTGCCTATAAGCACAGAAACAATCTTTAAAACAAACTACCATAAATTTCTCTCCACTTTCCTTGCTTTTTAAACACATGAAGGAAGGCATAGAATAAAAATCATGGTGCACTACACAGAAGAACAAAACTGTGTCACAACCTTGATGACTGTAGTCTAAAGATCCACAATACATAATGGGACTGCTATCAAATGCATACAGGGAAGAAGAGCCAGAAACATCTTTGAATCCTGGCGAAAACAGTGATAGGAAGCCAAAAGGAAAAGCTCAATGTGGCTTGCATCTACCAGCTATCAGGTGTTTAAGTAGCACTTCTCTAAAAAAAACCAAAAAGCTATCCTACACATGTTAGGAAGTCTATTGACTCCCCTCTTCCCAAAAGGAGGAAGTGGAAAAAACACCACCTGAGAAAAACAAGACCCAAGCTGACAAAAAAACTAACCTGCCAAAGAAGCATATGGCTGCTGCATCCCATCAAGTCTGCAATCATTTGGGCAGATGCTCCCCACATCAGTTTTGAAAAACACAAAGCCACAGTCTCAGCCCCAGTGGTCTACTTCTATTCCCAGACTTTTTGGGTTGCCAGTGTTACCAGATGTAAACAACTTTGGATGGGGATGTTGAGTACAACCTCTTCCCACAGAAGAACAGTCATGCAGAACTTAAAATCAATAACTCAGTGGCACGGGTCTTGTGTTTGGAGCCCCTCCCAGTTTTGAGAAGGGTTCCCAGTATAAGCTCCAGAGCAAGGGTTTTCTCCAGTCCTCCAACAAGCCTTGTAGTCTGCCCTTGAAGAGACAGGCTGGGCTCAACACTCTGTCATTGAAAAAAAGTTCTTTCTTTCACTAACAAACCATCTAAACTATGTGCTGCATAACACCCAAATTTACCATCAACAGCTACCCAGCAGAAAGCCACTACACAAAGCTTTATGTTTAATGCCACCTTGGAGCTCAAAATGATGAATTTAAGGGGAAAGCTGACAAAGACCAAAGAGCCCAAAGTTACTCAGCTTAGATACTACCATCATAACAGCATAAAAGCTGATACAAATCAGAGTAAAGCAACTGTCTCAACACATAGAATAAATTAATCCAAACAGTAATAAAAAAATATTCGTTAGCTAAGATGCTGTGGCAATATTAAACTGGGTACCTAAGTCAATGAAATTTTTTTGCACTTAGGAGAACATCACGGACCTCAGGCTAAGTGAAAGTGCACGATTTGCAATTCTCAAGTAAGACTTCATCTCAGGAAATTTTGAACCTTCTTCTTGCAAGGAAGAGAACCTGATGCACATAAAAATGCACTATTACTCTCTTGGTGTCCCACCTTTCCTTCGGAGTTCTTCCAGTATAACTATTTGACTTTAAATATGATGTTCCACTCTCTTCTGCTCTAGACATCCGGTTATCATCTTTGTGTTATGAATAAACTCCGTATGTTAATTCGTGCCTGGAATTAAAGTGATATAAAACCATGGACAATGAACTGAGGGAGATTTCGGGAAAGGCAAGGGACATCCCAGAACCGATGAATTGACAGGATAAGAAAATCAGCAAGTGAAAAGGTATTGCCGTCGAGGAGATGAGCCATCAAGTGGTCCTAACGACTTGAAACACCTGCCCGATAAGCCTCGGAAATCTCCCCGGAAAACCTCTTCAAGGAACCCAGAATCCCAAAAGAAGACCGATGAATAACTATACACAGACCGGTAGACAAAGAAACCCTGCCTCAGGGAAACTAAAAAGTATAGAACTGGACTTTCGGTGGTGGGACTATGTGAATGGAGGGGAGCCTGGTGCTACAGAGGCCTGTCTCACGTTCACCCAGTTCGATTCCCGGGATCAAACTGACCTTTTTCATGGCTGTAATTTTTGGTTTTTTCCGTGTTCGCTGTCACGCGAAAATAAATTTTATTTTTACTTATTTTCAATCTGGCCGTTTCATTTATAACATTTGTCATGTTTCACTGCCATCTTCATTTGCCAAAAAGTCAATGCAGCCCATAACCTCCCCAGACAGACAACTGCTCCAGACACAAGCATGCAAACAAGCCTCTTGCTGCCACTCACAATCACTGGAGGCAAGAGCCAGCACCACTCAATAACCAGTTCTTTCCAGTCATCTTCCTGAAGGTATCTCTCAACATCCAGCCAGTGAGCTTAATTTGTAACCAACTTGAAAACATGACCACACTCCTTTGGTGCCTTTTTTTCTGTGTGTACCTGGTTAGCTGTAGCCCAACAGCTGTAGAAATAACACAGCAGCACAATTGTACCAACAAGTCTCCTTCTTTGCAAGTCTCAGAACCTAATTGCACAGTCACTTCAGCTTAAAATGAGTTCAAAGTATATTCGACAGACCTCTCTGTCAACAACAGAACTTTGATCCTTCAGGAGAACTCCACCCTAGCCAAATACAGCAATTTTTTCAAGTATAAAAACCACCAGACATCCAACCTGCAGCAGTTCACCACTTCTGCAAGGTGGGCAGTGTAAACACATAACTAACTTGGTTTGCCAGCCAAGCCTCCTTGGGCAAGAAATTCAGAGCTATCAGAACAGCACCTGGAAACCATGTGCTGCAAAGACTAAGGAGAGATCTCATCAGCAAGGCAGTGTCAAATTGCAGCTCCGCAGGGTGGAAGTTCTCAGCCCTCTGTCCACTTCTCTATTTTTGCTTCCACCAGTACAGCTATACCCTCGCCAGAGGGGACTGGTGTCAGGCCCTTACAAAATATTACAACCACCAAGCAATCAATCAAACCTACTCTTCCCTTGGGTGTGCAGGCAGCCGTGAACAAAGCAGTTCAAAGTGTTGCAGCTCAAAGTGTTCCTACTCGTTCAAACTCTTGAGAGAAGGAGGTGGCAAGTATAACATCAAGTGTCCTACTTGAAGAAGAAAGCAACATTTTTCCGGAGCTAAAGGGAATTTGTAAGAAACACCCATCCAGCAACTGACAGGTGGGCTCTTTCCATTGTTCACCTGTGTCCATAAGTAGGCAATAATGTTTCTTTAGTGCCAGGGAATATTACACAATCACTGTGATTGTTTTAAACCAGTAATTAGTGTTGCCCTGTACTTGAGCCTCCCCCTAATCCGAAGATGATATCTTAGATTTCCAGACTGACAACTCATGCTTTTCTAATTAGCTTGCGGGACAACCCCTGCATATCCCCCTGTACCAAGGGTCTCTGGCAGCACTTGCTGCACTCCTTCCTTCCACACCCCATCCAGTAACTTTTAACTGTCCTCAGACAGTGCCATGCCACCACTTCTCAGGCCAACCTTGCTAATAAGCAAAGCACTGCCTAGGTAGATTCAGTTTCTTTTCAAAGGAGGATTTCTTTGTCTTCCCACAGCGCTGGCTGCACCAAAGCAGTGTAAAACTACTGCTGCAAGCAGTTCATCCTCAGAAAAGCAAGGTCTGGCTGAAGACTTGTAGGACCCTGCTAAATACTGACTGGTCTTCAGACTTGCCTGGAGTCTGTTAAGGGATTCATCTTCACAAGTACAGACAGTAACCAACCTACAGTAGGGCACAACTCCACTGCCATCAGGAAAACTGAAGCAGATTTCTAGAATGAAGGCAGCTGAAACATCCCCAAGATTTAAGCTAATTGTGGCCTTCTCCCTCATATACAATCCTTCTAGGCCAGATGCTGGCTGTGAAAGTTGCATTACCTAGCCTGAGTAAGATGAGAGATAAGCTTCAGATAACAGAAATTCTTATGCCTGAACTAAAGGTTTACATTGCTGCCCGGGCAACTGAACACCTCACACAGAGCTACCAATTTCAGCAATGCAACAATCTTCAAAAGAATCTCCACAGTAATGAAGCTGCAGCAAATCAAGGCAACTCACAGATCACTTCAATGTGACTCCAATACCCTACACTAATGAAACCACTTTGCAGAGCAGGAACAACCCTTCCAGAGTAGGGTGGGAAATGTGATGAGCTTTAACATCTTTTGCTTTCCTCATACAACCCCTCTCTGAAATTAGTTTGGTTTTAACTTTGTCTGAGACCAAAGACAAGTCTAGAATAAGCTTTCAAGGTCTCCTTCCTTTTTAACACTTCAAGTGCCAAGACGCACCTCAAAATCCTACAAAGACATGAGCTGCTCTGTATGGACTCCCTCTTGTAGACATCACGGTTCCAAGGAAATGTACTGCAAGAAACTTATCAGGGGCCTACGGGACCAGTGGGGGCGAAGGGACACATGACTATCATCATGACACTTAATTCTGTGAATAGTACTCGAGTTTTGGGTTGATGTGTATGAAAATATCCTCCCTGTCCCTCACTGTAGAGATCTAACCTTATCTCAGAGCCTGCAGACTGCAGCTCTGACACTGTGGGACCCTGGCACACAAACCATACAACACTGGCTCTACAACTTCCAGCTTGGCTCTGTAAGGTCACTCAGCCATGGGTGCACAAGGTTCCCCCTCAAGGAGTTCTGGTGGCATCCCAGAATGTAAGTGGCATCAGCTCCCTTTCTACAGCAACTAGAAGGGCAGGACAATATTTTCCAGTCACATCCTAACCCTCTCCTCCACAATCCAGCAGCAATGTTGGATCATCTAGAAAAAACAAGTGAAGAATAGACTTCCACCTGTAGCCGTGTGGGTAAAATGTTTAGCAAGGTTTGGAAGTAGAAGACTACTGAGAATTAAAGCAGTGACCCATCATCACTTGCACTTTGCTGGCAGGACAAGTGACTATCTGAATCTTGTAACCTCTCTTTGCATTGTGATTGATGAAGTCCCTCAGGCTAAGATTACTAATTTAGGCAGTCCTGAAAATGGAAAGCATCTCCTTTGTGTACATCACCCGAAGAAAAAAGTAGTATAATACCACCTTCCTATCTTAGTACAATACCACCTTTGCAGGCAGGTGTAGGGTAGGAACTCAGTGCCTTCCCCAGAGTCAATCTAATGCAAGTCTCCAGTGGCAGTGGTAACTGAGGGTGAGATAACACTTATCCACAACACCAATACCATCACATGCTGGCATAAGATCCAAGTAACTGAATTTTAAAGATAGCAGTGGGTTTGATATAAATTTCTTAGTCCAGTACTCCAGGACCTTGCTATTCCTATTGATACATAACTGGCTAGTGACACAGAAGTCAGTTTTTGTGTAAAAGTCCAAGCCAGAACTACCCTGGAAGGAAGTACTTGAGAGACAAGTGCTTATAGTAAAATTACAAGTTGGAACAGGAAAATAATACAGAAGATCAAACCTTGGGTGCAAGCCCTCAAGGGACACTGGCTGTGGGATGCAACAGCAGCAGTTAGCAAGTCAACAGGTTTAGAAAAAGGTTATTTTCTTGGTCTCTCTTCAGGCTTCCCAGCTAATACCCATCTCTCTTCCATGATTCTAAGCACAAGTTTTTTGCATGGCAAAACAGGAGTCTTTCCCTACCCCTGCTCTCCAAGGCTGCCGTGGAAACTCTTGGCCAAGGAGAGGAGAACTCAGCAGCAGCAGGATTTCAACTGCTGACAGGCAGCAGGGGGGTGTAGAAGCCAGCACCCAGAATCAGGTTCAGCTCCAGGGAGGGGAAGGAGGGTTACCCCCCACACTCAGGCATAAGCAGATTCTACTCAGCCTGGCACTTGAAACCGCTTAAAAGTGGACGGCCAAAGAAATCCCTCAGCACAGGCTGCAGGGGAGCGCAGAAAGCCACCGTGACATTTTAAAGTACATAAAACAGTGGGTGAAGGAAACACAGGATGAGGAGGAGCAAAAGGAGGTTTTATTTGATAGTACCATGAATTGGGCTGAACCCTAGTAACAGTTAAGGGAATTTCTGGCCTATGAAACCACCTGCATGTAACAAGCACAGACACACCTGCAATTCCTCCCTTCTGCTCAGCAGCACTTTGAAACACCTGTCAAAATTTGACTTTATTTTGATCAGCTCTCCGCCTCAGCAAATTACTGTTGGTTCAATTTGGCTTTCTAAAATAACTTGGAATCTAAAGCATCTACACTCAAAATGTAAAGAAAGGGCCACAGACTAAGCATGAAATACTGAAGCACTGCATCAGGGACTGGCCTGGTTTGGCTGTTTAGTCTGTTATCCTGCTGGCGGTGGAAACAAATTAGAGATTTTTACATCTTCCCTCTCACAATAAACTAATGATGATGACGCTTCTCTAATAATGAATTTTGAGGCTGCTGCTTGGCACACTTGTTTCTGGATGCAGAATGGACATCTCTGTCCTTGCAGAGCCAAATATGCAGAGATTTGATTAAGGGGCAGAACAGGAAGCCAGATGAACTCAAACACTAACCATGAAATGAGATCAAATCTCTTGGGGAGCACCTGCAACATCTCAGACAAAACCCATTTGTTGCCCTTCTACAACTTGAACAGTTACAACTCCATCCAGCTCATTTGGGTTTTGGGGTGCAGCTTTCTTTCCAGGTGTAAGAGTGCTAATGCTGCCAAAGAGGAGAAAGTGAACTCTCCCATGTATGACAGAGCCAGACACCAGTGCAGTGCAGAATGCCAAGGAACAAGTATGTGCTCAACTCCTCAGTATCCCACATTGCAAAGCTCATAACCAGCTCACATCATGCTTTCACACAGCTTTGAGAACTGCTAACAGGTTGATCCAATGGAGAAGATCCAAAGAAACACATAATGCAAGTTTCAATACTGTATAGTGTGAGGGAAATGAAGCAACTGAGCAAAGCACAACATCAAACAGCAAGGTAAAGCTAAAGCTGCACATCACTGTCACATCAACCTTCATCAAGGAAAGAAGCAAACCCCTTCCCTCACAGTCAGACTGCTTACAATTTACTCGAGTCGCAGCCTGAAGAAATTAATAGACACAGACAGTCTATTTTATTCGCTCAGGAGACAGACCTTTCTACACTTGCCAGCATGTTCTCCACTGCACTGGCAGTCACTGCTCCAAGGTGTGCTGGCCCTGTCAGAATCCAGGAGAAGCTTCAATTACAACTGCCAGCCAAGGAGGTGTGAACAGCAGCAAGCCCCATCCAGGCATACCAACAAGATCTCCAGCCTTAGTCTAGGCAAGGCCTGAGATAATGAGACACTCAGGGTGACATGAGCCTGATCCAAAGTCATCTGAGGCCAGAAGGGACCTGTAATGGCAGTCCACAAGCTTCAAAGCCACACTGCTCTCACAGAAATACACGTGTATGTTGAAATTGTGAGGTACACGCAGGGAACTACTTTATCCATCTGAACATTTTGTGTCCAGCCTCTTGAAATGTCTTCTGACCTGCTCCTGACACAAAGGTTTTGAGGGCTCCTCTGTAGTGGACATCTTGCCCTCATCCTCCTCTGCGACGTAAATCACAACAGGAGTGGCCAGACTTGCTGTCAACTCTCATCCTCTTAACATCCAACAGCCCTGACCAAATTGTCTGATGGATAGAGAAAGTTTGATTAATATGGGAGAAACAGAGAAAATTCATTTCAGTTTGACTTCTGCTGTTTAAATATATGGTTTTCTTAATACCCAAGCTGTAGCATAGATTCAAGATTCCTGCAGTAATTCAAAGATGCCTGGAGGACCAACACATTCAATCATAGGCACTCTTTCCAGCTGGACTTCTGGGGAACATCTCTAGTAGAGAAACATTTCCACCTCCAAAATTTGCTGCTTTATCACTTTTCATACTACTTGTTATCAGCTAAGTGAAGCAAGGCTGAAGTGGCATTTTTTTGTTGAAACAAAGTTTTGAAGCCGCTCGACAAATTCTAAGGACTTCACAGGAATGTTGCAGTCATCAGTATGAAAAAAATCTATTTATGTTGGCAACAATTAAAAAAAAATTAAGCAAGTGAAACCGTGAAATACAGAGAGAATCACCCATGGTGACATGTCATTCCTCTGTCCCTCTCGTAACTTCCAGGCTTCAGTCCCACGGATAGGGTTCAACAGAGAAAACAAGCAAAGGCTCGGCTTTGCCAAGCTCAGGAATGCAGCACAAAAGCTTGCTCCACACAGCAAGCTGTGTTGCCACGACAAGGAAGACCCTGAATATGACAGTACTGCAGTTTCATTCTGCACTTGGGTGTAGTCCTTTACTCGAGAGAAAGCTGATTCTCATTGCAAGTTCTCAAACATATCCCTTCTCCAGCTGAAAACCTCTTAAATCCAATTCAGAATGCCACATCCAAGCAAATACTTGCAATTCCAACACCTTTCTGAAAACTATCTAAGCACTACTGATCTAAATGATGGATGTGTCCAGGTATCAAGTGACAATACTTTGATTCGTCTTCAGCAGTGCCCAGGGAGCATCAAGAGGAGCACAGAACAGAGATGCAACTGCTCAGAAGATGCAGAGAAATGGACTACACTGCTCAGCAGCAAACCGGACCAAGACGCATTTGTCTCTGATGCTGGCACAAGTGCTGGGCTGGAGACCATATCCCTGCTCTGTTAACCCTGTCTTGGCACATGCTGCTTTACTCAACCCTAGTCTCCTTTACTAAACACTGACTTAGGAAGTAAGTCCACATGGGGCAGAGAGATCTATCAGTCAGAACAACCCACATACCTGGGGAGCCTCTGTGCTGCTCCACCACAGGCTTCCCAGACAACCCAGAGCCTGTTATCCTACCTCAGTTTCCCACAACCTTCTCAAGTGCAGCATATTGGGGAAGGAGGCAGCCTTTCCCTTCCTCACCAGTATCTTTAGACATAAAACATTTAAAATACCTTAAGCAGAGCCCACACAGGCCTGTAACACGCACAATTACATTTTATTTACTCAGACCCAGCATCTCTCTGAAGCATTTCTGCAGCATTTGTCTAATGACCAACCCATCCCTTCGCACAAACTCACAGTTCTGACCCAACTTCCATTAAAAATGCTGCCAGAAATAGACGAAGCAGAGCACGGCACGTGCACAAAGGGGTCAAGCACAAGGGCTGAACCCACCCAAACCACACGATGCTCTCGGGAGCACGGCAGCCTCAAGCGTTAGCAAAGCTGAGAGCGGCACGGCCGCACCTCCCTCCCTCCGCCGAGCTGTTTGTTCCAGTGGGGACCCTCGCCGGGACCCTCTGCTCCGACACGGCCCCGGCACCGCCGCTCCCGCACGGCCGGTGCTCGGCGGCCACAGGGCGGGGGGCCGAGGGGCGGTCCCGCGCCAGGCCCCGGCAGCCCCCGCACCCCCGGGCCCGCCGGACCGCCCTCCCCCGTCCTTTTCCGAACCGTGCCGCCGAGAGAGCCGGCACCGCGCTCCTCCCGGCCGGTGCCGCGGAGGGGTCGGCCCCGCCCCGAACCGCGCTCCCCGCGGTCACCCGGCGGCGGCGGCAGCACTGCACACAAAGCCCCCCGGCCGCGCTTCTCCCCGCGGTCCCCCACGGTGCGGGCGCGGGCGGTACCTGTGGGGCGGGGGCCGGGCGGACGCGCTCCCTTCTCCCTTTCGCGTCTCCCTCCCTCAATGCCGGCGGCGGCGGCGCCCGCTCCGCTCCATGGCCGCGCGCGCGCCCCGCTGACCACGGGAAGAATGGGGGACCCAGCGCGCACGCGCCGCCCGCGCCCGGCCCGCCCCGCCCCGCGCGCCGGCGCGGCGCCGCCCTGCGGCCGCTGGTACTGCGGTGAGGTCAGCGCGCGCCGTGCGCATGCACGGGAGCCGTTACCGCGCGCCCCGTCGCCATGGCGACCCCGCCCGCCGGGAGCCGGGCCGGGGTGCTCGGGCACGCGTGTTCCTGGGAATGCTGCTCGTGTTCCCGGGAATGCCACGGCCCCGTCCCTGCTGACCGGCCTCTAGCCACTGCCGCATCCCCGGCTGCTGCTCCGACCGGGGACAGGCCGAAACGCTTTGAGAGGAATCCCGCACGCTGCGCGGCGAGAGCGTGAGGGCTCAGTGCTGCCGTGTGGCTGTGACCGCGCACTGCCCTCCTTTGGGGAGTCCCCAGGGAGGAACTGTTCCACAGACGTCCGGAGTGCGTCAGGCAGGAACGGACCGCAGCGGGACACCTGGTCCAACCTCCCTGCTCCAGCAGGGCCGTCCCAGAGCACATGGCACAGGCACTGGGCCACAACAGCTCTGGAGTGAGGGAAACTCCAAACTGTCTCTGGACAAGGTGTTCCAGTGCGCAGTCACTGCACAGTAAAGAAGTTCTTCCTCATGCTCAGGCGGAAATTGCTGTGCATCAGTTTCTGACCCATCACCTGTTCTGTTGCTTGGCACCACCGAGCAGAGCCTGAATCCATCCTCTTGACATCCCTCTTTAGATATTTATACGCATGGATGAGCTCCCCTCCTTTATCTCAAGGCTGAATAGCCCAAATTCTCTCAGCCTTTTCCCATGCCAGAGATGCTCTGGTCGCTAAATCATCTTAGTTGCCCTTCTCTAGACCCACTCCATGTCTGTTTTGTGCAGCCTTAATTAAAAAGCTGCATTTAAAAGCAAGTAATTCTTTCTCCATGGAAAAATTTGCAGTACTCCCACTCTGAGGTGAGAATGGGAAACAAATGCCGTGTGCAGAAGCTTTTTACCAAGATGAATTTGACCATCTTGTTCCCTGAGCTCATGAGTGCTTTTCTCCTGGTGGTTGTGGGGAATGAACCCCCACGTCCCCTCAAACCACCACTGTCCTTGTCCTCTGCACTACGGAAGGCGGCTGACCTCCATAACACTGCAGTTCTCCCAACAAGCACCCAGTCTGAGCCATCAAACATGGGAGAGCTCTATGTGGAACAGATGATTGATTTTCATTCATAACTTCTTGAAATAATAATGCGCTTCTCCTTGGCTCACAGCTCTGGCACAGCAATGACTTTTGGCAAGCCCTCTCCAAATAATCCTAGATTTTCCAGTGTGTTCTTTTTTGCCATCAGGTTGCAGAACAATACCTAACTGCTGCTTTGGGTGAAGCCGTCAGCACAGGCTGAGTGTAGCCTGGAACAGGCTGCACAGATGTCAAGAGAAAGCTGGGGATATTAGTGCTTAAAAGGATGCCAGCTCTGAGTAAACTGAAAGCAGGTGATTACAAACCAGCTTTAGAAATTACCATGGTTCTCACCCCCAGGCAGTAGCTAATCTCCTGAGAGCCCTAAGTGGCTAAGCACTATCCACAGTAGAGACACAACAGCCCTGCTTCAGCACAGCCCATGTGCAAGTGTATTCCCTCCCTAGTCGGGCAGTTCTGCAAAGGGGGCTCCTCCAGTGGTTTCCCCTTCTCCTGTTTTGCAGTCTCCCAGCTGCAGCTGAGGACAGAGATCATGGGTACATTAATAAAGGACCAAACATTCTACTTCATCTGGATCTGCTAGAACTACAGGCAAAGTTCTCTCAGAGAGTCTAGATAGTTCCTTCTCTGTTCTCAAAATACCTTCACAAAATACCTTGCTCATTTTGAGCAAGAAAATGAGATAAAAACTGAATCGTAGTAAGTTATGTGAATTATGAAAAACAGTATTTCGTTTAGTGTTAGTAAGAAATCAGTAATTTTGTATCATACATTTATTATTTATTGTGTTTCACACATTTGCTGTGAATTTATTCTCTTCCATATTACAATAAAGAGGCATTTTCTTTGAAAATCTCCCAAACCTGCCTTTTGATATAATTGTATGTTTGCCCTTTTTTCACAGATTCTTACTTCTGGTGATTCTACATTCACTGTTTGGCAGCTTAAAACTTTGTAAAGAAGTGCTGAGAAATGCAGCTGGCATAGGTTGAAGTATTTTTTTTTTCTCCCCTCCTAGGTAAAACTTGCACAGAAAATACAGCTTTTATTTTCTTTTGTTGCAGGACTTCAGGGGACAATAACTGCACAACACTTAGAAGCTTCCTTGTTGTGCAACTGGCTGATTGTGGACATGGTCTTTATGTGTTTTCCTCACAGTTTTATTTTAAGGCAGGTAAAGTCTGCACAGAAACACACCTCTAATGTTTGTAATTTTTTTTATTTTTGCTGTTACTACATGACTGTTTCCTTGCTCCCTGGAGAGACTTTTAGAACAGCTTATGCCTATATTCAAGACAACCAAGTTGTTCCATGAGCAGCAGCACTAATGATGCCTGGTTTTTCACATTTCTGTGTTCTTTGTCCCTCTAATCCGCCCTGCTCTCTCAGCAGCCTTACCTCCCTTTGTGTGTCCTGTGCCACTCCCCTCCAAGGGGACAAGGGCTGCACGGTGGGGTTAGTCCAGGACTGTATCCCCGTGCAGATGGAAGGGCAGCCTTCCATCACAAAGGATCACACCACGCCCGAGCTCCTTCCTGCCTNCCACGCCCGAGCTCCCTCCTGCCTTCCCCTGAGGCCAGAAATGATTATTTCTCTCCTTCATGTCTCATGAAACTTGAGATTGTTTCCTCCCCTCTAAACACTGAGAAAGAAAAGGGAAGGGGTTAGCCTGACAGTTGAATAGAAACAGACAGACTGGTCACATAAGCCTCGTTTTCATTAGGAAAAGAAGTCCAAAATACATCGTAGCCTGCAGGTTTTCTTCCAACCTTTTAAAAGTAGGAGGTGAAAGCACTGTTCTGATTCTCACCCTTCAGTTTTCTTAACATTAATCTCAGTGTTCTTTAATTCTGCTCTCAATTCCACGGCACAGCCCTTCAGCTTTCCCAGGGCCATCACTCTGCATTAGTTCTGGCACACCTGTGACAGACCCGCACATCCATAGCCTGTGACAGTTCCCAATGGAAACCCACTGTGAAGGCATCCAGGATTCCTCAAGGGCAACCAGATCTAAGCTTCTGGATGGAATCCAGTCTGCAGGGATAACTCAGCTTCTCCAAAGTTATGGTTAGGTACCAATGGTGCTGTTGCTAAGGAGTCCTTGGGGGTTCATCCTGGGGTGCAGGGAGGACTCTCTAAATGGAGGAAATTCAAGTAACCACTGGAGGAGTTGCTACCATCACATGAGACTGCCTGACCAGGCCTTCACTAGCAGTGGCTCAGCAGCGAGCATTTGGCAGTACCCCTATTCATAACACACCTTAAAAAAGGTACTTTTTAGTATGCTGCCATTTCTGAAAGATCCCCATTTACTTACCTGTCTCCAAAAAAGAGACTAGTGCAGTGGAAAAGTCTCCTGAGAGGAGGATACTGTTCCCAGTGAAGCTGCAGGTATCTCTCTAATCAGTCCACCTGCAAAGTACACTGTTCCCTGCTTGTTGAGAAAGGTCTGGTTGGACACAAGGAGCCGTGCGCTTATACACGTGCAAAACAAAGCACAGCCCATCTGCAAGGTGAAAAAAGAGATGAACTTATGGACATCTGCATCAAGGACACAGAAAACTCTAAGTAAGGGCAAAGGAAAGTCAGAAAGCTTTCTAAAATAAAGAAACACAAGGATAGTCCAGCTTTCAATTACTAGCATTGTTCTTTCAAATCAAAACACATCAATAAAACTAGTGGGAAGCAGATGGATGGACTGGCTCTATTTCAGCAGAAACACTAACTATACCTGAATGACCTGCTCTTCCCCTTTCCTTCAGGGCACTTTTGCACAACATCTGCTCAGGAATCTGAGAACCTGGTGCTTCAAGGAGAAATGTTTTTATTTATGAATGACAGTATGATGATGTAGCTGCCCATAACAGCAGAGGACAGCAGTGCCAAAGCCTGGCTGTCCCTGGGTTGCTTTCCTAAAGCAGAGCACACTGCTAGGCAGACTTAGCCACATTTCCTTTATGTGCTGTCCCAACTTGGCTACTTCCATGGCTAAGGGGGAGGACAGCTTCACTTGACTTGATGTAGCAATGGATCTCCCTGTGCCATTTCCTGGCATGCACATCTCCTGCAGACATCACCTGCACAGCCTTGTGCCATGCTGAGGAGAAGGCTGGACTGCTGCTGGCACAAATACCGTGGGCCAACATGAGGTGAAGTCCAAGTACCCAAATTCTGAGTGCTGCTGATCCCACTCTGGCACAGGTTCCCTCACCTGTGACTCACCTCTTCTACCCCTCACTTACCTGGGAACCAGGGAATAAACTCCTCTTCCATACTGCATGAGAACAACACTTGAGACAGGGGAAGCACAATTACTTCAGATCAACATGAAATTTAATAATTCCTCGTTCTTTGCTTTGCACATGACAGTTGTCACAGCCCCAGATTTGAGCAGTTTCAGCTCACACAATGTGTTCCTGTACCGCTATCTTTAATTGGCACTTTTCTGCCAAGCCTCAGCACTTTGCATCGGACTTTTTCCACGTGAGAGCTTCCACGAACAAAGCATCCCACTGACCCACTTAACTCCCACGTGAAGACACATGAAGCTTCGCTTCAGTCACCAAATAGAAAAGAAAACACAAGAGCAGAAGGTTTTGATTAAAGGGAAATGAGCAAATGGCTTCAAGGCCCATCGTGTGCACACGGGCTCGTCTGCATGTGTTCACTTCTTGCAGACATTTGGCCACCCAAGGAGAATCATCCTGTACAAAGCAGGTAGACCTCAGGCAGTGTGAATTGGGCTGGATTTGAGATTTCCCGTTGGCAGGAAGGTCCTGTGAGCCATGCAACATCCTCACAGGTATCTTCCCCTGACCTGGAGTGACTGCCTCCAGGAAGGCTGGGAATGGTTCATTCTCCCTGACCAAACATCAAGGAAGGTACCAATTAGTGTTAATTGTGGCATCCTTTGTTTTGTGACCAGAGCCTGAGCTGAACCCCCCAAAAATTGAACACAGGCTACTGGCAACAGTTTTCCATGCTTTCTGAGCTGGGCTACATTTAATGCAGCAGCCTGGAAGACCACCTCTGGTCTTACCAAGGCATGGGCACCAAGTCATATCTGCATCAGAGACTGTATTTTTCCTGGCTGCCCTCAAGCCTCTGGGAAGACACATTTACAGGTCAAACTTACAAGAGTCCTATTGTGTCTTGCACTTAAATTTACACTAAACAACATTTAATCCCCGTTTCCACTTCCCTCACTGTTTCCCATTTACACTGTTTCAAATGGATTTACCTCTTCCTGTGCTTGTTCTCTGTAGTCATCTGCTGATATTATTTTATCTTTTTTCCACCATCCAAACACAATTATGCTCATATTTCCTTTTTTTTATATATACTCGCACATCGCACGTGCACATACCTTAACAGCATGGGTTCTTTTCATATTTGAAAAACATTTCCTTTTATCCTCACTCAAATATTAAGCCAACTGGAAAGTGACACATCAAGGTTAGGAATGCAGTCTGCTCCTGACAAGGGAAAAATGCTGAGCTTTGCAATAGAGGCTAAGTGGATTAAGATCCTTTTTAAAGATTAGGTCACCCTTCACCCCAAATGCAGATTTCTGCTGAAATTAATGGAAGCTCTTACAGAATGCAATGGGAGGGCTGACACTGAATGGCAACACAGCAAACATACACTGGCAGTCCACCCAAACCCAGGCGTCCAAATCACCAACTCCAAATGAGTCTTAACAACCAACTGGTTGATTCTGTACTGTATATTAACAGGCAGGATTTCATCTTGTAAAATTATGAGCTGATGGGTGACAAAAGATGAACTAGTAGTTCCCAGGATAAAAAGTTAGGCTGTGATTCATTTGATTGGGCTGCACTGACATTACACCAACAGACACATTTGCCTTAGGAGAATCCATACTGCCTCTGGAACTAGTCCTTTGCACTTGCATAGCTCCTGCCAGACCAGGAGCTCCAGCAGTTCCAAACCTGGAATTTGTTATTAAGGATACAGTTCAGTAGAACACACTTTAAGCATTGCCCTGTTAATAAACCACAAACAGCATGTCTTGGTGTGAGATAGCTGAAGGAAAACTTCATAGATTTGTCTTACATTTCCTCTGCCATCACTTCTGGGCAGATGACCCCAGCCCTCTTCTAGCAGGCAGACCTGCAAGTGCAGCCCAGTACCTGAAAATTGCACCAGAGCCCTTCCAGCTCTCACATCAACAGAAATAAAAATACTGCAGGTGACAAAGCAGCTGTGCTGCTGCTGCTGCTGCACAGCTGGCACAGACCCTGCTCAATCCCCACTGCATGGCTGCCTTGTGTGAGAAACAGTAACTGAGCAAGCACAGCAGAGGCAAGTCCTGCCTTCACCCTCAAAATGCTGCAACACTCTCAGCCTTAGGGAGCCACCCTGACAGAAGTAACTCTACTTCCCTGCTTGTTTAAAAAAAAAACAATACACAAGCAAACTGGGAGTTTGTGCAAGCCCTTGTGGGAAACTGGCAGCAATGCCTCACTGCAGAGCAAGCAGCCCTTTTTCCACGTCTGCACCTGCTCACCAAGGCTCCTCTCAGTCAGCACTGGAAAAACACACAGAAAAGAACAGGGCTTTCCAAAATAACTATCATAAAAATGAGATTTGTTTCTTTCCTTCCTGTTCTTTAAAACAACAAGTTTCAAATCCAGGCCAAGCCCCAGTCTCCACATGATGTATCAAATGGACAGGCAGGGAAAGGAAGCGACCCCAGCGCCTGTGGCTCGCTGCAGACCCCACCCTGCTGTCTCAGACTCCTGCAGAGTTAGTCCTCACAGTTCTGCCTCTCTTCAACAACACATTTGAGGCCTATCATAAACCAGCACTTTCTTTCCTGATCAGAGCCAAGACTTGTGTAGGAGCTTCTCTGTAGCTTTTCCTTTCCCAGCACAGGAGAACCACATGGTTACTGGCCACAAACTCACAGGTGTGTAACCTGTGAGTAACTCCAAGCCTCCCAGGACAGCCAAGATCTCTGTTCATGCCATATGTTTAATTAATGCTGGGTATCAGAAGTGATGAGAGGCCTTGCTGCACCCTGCATGGAAGAAAGTGTTTCACTTTAGGAATTCTCACTCACACAGTTAACCATTTCCTCAGCTTGCTCTGACAGCTGCTGCCCTTGGGCAGGGAGGGATGTGCCTGCATTAGCAGTGCCAGGAGCAGCCTGACACACAGAATGGCCTCCCCACCATTCCAGCAGCACCCTGGGGTGGTCCCCAGCATATCTCTGGCTAAGAAGTGCAGATTATTGCTGCCTAGAGTTAGACAATTCAAGAGTCTGGGGGTTAGCTGGAAAGCTCAGGAAAAAAGGATGTGTTTGAACAGCATCTTGGACAAGGAAGGAGTCTGGTCCAAGAGGATTTGTGGATATTCCTGGAAAACATGTAATGCAGATCACTTTCACTGTACTCCTATTACCTGCTCACCCAGCTTTCACCTGCAGCACCCTGCCCAGGGCAGGGATGTGCACAGCACCTCACACAGCAAGGTCCACCCCAGCTAGCTGCATCACACTGCAAAGTGAGAGCCAAACTCCCCAGCACTCTGAAGGGAAAGCTGGGAGAGGGGAATTTGCTGGAGCTCCCCTCTTCCTCACTGGTTAGTTGGAGAGGAGAGCATGTCACCTCTCAGAGCCATGCCTAAGTCCTCCCTGGCACCACGAGCCATTTGCAGACTGGTTTCAGCCTTGCTCCCTGGAGCTGCAGCCATTTCCAAAGCCAGGTATGCAAGCAAACAGGCTTGGTACTGGCAAGAGCAAGTGTCACTTGCCCAGCCTGCTCCCCTCCTTCACTTGGCTCATGAGCAAGCACCAGCACTTGGGCTGTGATGGCAGCACACTCCTTATGCTCCGTGCAGCCTGGGCATTGCACAGCACATCCAACTGGCAAAAAAAGTAGGAAAACATAAAACTGCATCTTTAATTTCAAGCAGTCTAACCCTGCCACATTCACCAGTATCTTTATCTTGAGAGGTGAGCATTGGCATCATCATTCCTTTCTCCCCTCTATCTTGCAGCCAATTCTGCTTTTCTTCCCCCACCCTCCCTACCCCCCATTCTTCTTTTACTTCCAGTATTTCATGTGCCAGGAAATGGTGAACACTCTTGAACCCTGCTCCCTCCTGCAAAACAGAGAAATTCTAATAAATGAGTGTAAATTAGCCGGCTTGGCTTAGCACCTAAGTTTCTCAAGCTTGAAAACAGTAATACATACATGAGTGTTCAGCAAAACAGCTCCACAACGTCATTCGTAACTGAAAGGCAGAGCACTTGCAAGTCATGCCTTGAAACCACAGCCCCAACACTCCTACCATCCCAGTAAAAACAACTTGGAGCCTGCCCTAAAATCAGTGGCCAGGAGGTTTGTGTTTGTCCAAGATGAACAAAATTACTGGAGAATGAGAAATAAAAATCAGTGCAGGCACTGGGGCATAACTCATGACACAGCACATCTGTCCACTTGCTATGGAAACTATGTTTGGCAAGTATCAGGTGTCTGAATTTCTGCTTACGTACATCTCCCTGGACAGCAGTATATTAATAACACAGGCAGCCTAAAAACAGAAACTATCACCAAGAAAAGCTGCCCTTCTGCCCAGAGTTCCCTGCTGTAGCCTGGGTATTGTTGTGCTTTCCTCAAACACAGAATTTTGCTTCCTTGCTTTTCAGAGTTGCCTTCTAAGCTGATCTCAATTGAAGGAAGATGAACAAACAAAAGGAAGGGAAAGAGAATTACAGCAGGAAGCAACCCTTATTGTAAGCAGTTTTCTTGAACGTCTTCCCATCAAGGCTCACGCTGCTGTGTGACTCTGGAGAGCCAGCAGCAGCCAGGAGTTTACCTTAAAGGCACAAACCTTTCCAAGAGACCTCCAGAAGGCAAAGTCCCTCATGCAGGGGACATGCAGGAGTTCATGTAGCCAGACAGAATGGCCCCAGCACTGCAAGCAGCATTGACGCAGAGAAGCCACAGAGTCAAACACAGAAGAAAGCAGCAAGTGGACACAGGCAGGGGCAGAACACTGGGCACAGATAGGAGCACAGCAACAGAAGCGGAGTGGGAAGAAAACAACTCCAGGTTCAAAATGCAGGCCAAGGCATTGGAATAGGAAGCACAGGAATGGAGATGCTCAGGCGTTGGGGAAGGTGGAGCTGCACCAGAGAAGTTTCTCTGTATAGTTTAAGTTTTCTAAAGAGCAGCTTTAACTCGGCAGCCTAGGAAGGAGCACTTGTGGCTTTTTAGGTAAGATCAGTATCAGGTTTCTCGTGTGTTCTCAAGCCGTGTTAGAGATGCATGGGTCACAGCAGCGCAGCCACTCACTCACTCCTGGCTGCTTGGAGAGCCGGCTTTCCTCACAAACGCTTTTCCTTACAGGCGCCGTTTCCCGGGAACCCTTGTGCTGCGGTCCGGCCACACAGCTGAGCAGTGCTGCCCCCCGGTGTCAGGAGATTCAGCTCCCACCACGAGAAACGCAGCCACATTTCTAGTTCATCCTGACCCAACAGCCATCTTTACGTGCCCAACACAAAGTCAGGAACGTGCATTTCAAAAGAAAACTGTCTATTCTGGGAAGATGCATTTTGCTTCTTTTCTGCTCTTCTCTGCTGTATGATATCAAGGTAGAAGTTGTTCAAGAGCTGCACATCAGATACAAACAGATAAGCAATTTCTGCCAACCCTTGTGGTCACATATATCTCAAACCTCAACAGAGCATGTATTTCCCACGGGTTTGGGGTGCAAGCACTGCCTGTTTCTCATCAAACAATGCACAGGGAAGAAAGCCTGCAGATGTACAGAGCAGCATTTCCAGTAAAAGGCACAGACTGTCCGTGACCACTGGGTTGGGTGAAGAGATTCCCCTGGCCTGCCCAAGGTGACAAGCATTTGATATGAAGATGCATTCATCCCAGTGGTTCCTCAACAACCAATGATCTAATCTGAGTCACCTAGACAATGTCATTATGACCCTGCAATTATTCCACTGATCAGGTCAGACAGATCAGAATCAGCAAGACCAATGGTTTAGATTAATTTTTCTCTGCCAGGACTTCAACTCTTAAAATAGCCAAGGAATTAGTCACCTACCTAGTCAGTTATTATCACCAGGGCTTTCCTCTACAATCTTCTTCCAAGCCTGACCAGCAGCCAACAGCATTAGAGTGTTTAAGATAACAAAAGATGAAGGCATAGTATGTGCACAGAACCCAAACTGGGATTTCTACAGAACTCAGACTTGCATTAAAATCCAAATTCTGACTGCACAGTCCAACTGCCTGTTCAAGCAGGACTGGATACCTGCCATCTGCAATGACAGGCTAGTGTGAACAAGAATGAATCTTAAGGCATTACAAAAAGCTACGCTTAATCCTCTGAACTCATACTACTGACAAAAACCTGCCTTTGCACTCCTGGTTATTACAATATTTCAATGACCTTATCACCCCCTGGAGCAGAAGATACCCTTGTTTCACAACAAGGAGTGAAACTAAAATGCAGTGACAAAGAACAACAGAACTGCCAGCAGAACTCAGACTGCTCTGATTATTGGCGCATCTTCTCGAGAGCCTCAGTCGGTGCAAATATATGAGAACTTACACAAAACACAGACATTCCATTAAACACAAGAATCGTTACCAAGAGCCAAGAAAGTTGAAAAATGTTAGTTTTTTTAATAACCTGTCATTATAAATTTAAGACACAGTTGCTTGCATTAGCTCTGAATGGACAGCCTGACCTTTTGTTTCCAGTGAGTGCTTGACACGAGTTACAAAATCAACCAAAGATTTTGGACTATTGTAGCTGTGTCACAGCACGGGCACTTGTGAGCACAAAGTCAAGAGTATCTTCACAGGCAGAGAAGACCATAGGTTCCTTGATGGCTAAACCAGAGGGACATGATTTGTGAACAGAGTCCTTGCCTAAGAAAAACTGAACCAAGCCAGGGCAGCAGACACAGTAGAAGCTCCACCTCAATAGTTTTTAAGTTGAGAAAAATATGGCTACAGCCATAAAAATTTAAGTCTGTTTCTGTTTCTTCAGGCTTGGTCCTTGCCTTGGCTGCTTGTTTGGTCTCTGCACAGCGTTCTTAACACTGGCAGAGGGAAGCTTGAAAGTTACTTCATTGTCCTCAGCGTCAGCATCCATCTGAGCAGCTTTCCGGCGCTCAAGCACTGCTGGAGTACAGACTGGAGTAGGATCCTGAAGAAATCACAAAAACAGGATTCACTGCAAAGCCATCTGCCAGAAAAAGGTGCCATTGCCCCTGTGGTACCACAACACCTCAGCCCAGCTCTCCTTCAGAAAATTGTTTTCATTTTATAACTAGCTACTTTTGTAGACATTATTTCTTTGGACAGAAGTGTCACCGCCAAAGAAGTGTATGTCAAAGGCAAATGGAAATTAATTCACATATTCTATCATGTTGTTATGCACATTTACTTTGTAAACTTTGTATTTCCTGACTCAAAGCATCACAGAAGTCAAGTGGAAGAGAATCAGGGCAACAGGGTGGGGGGTGAGGGAGTATATTTGAGATTGGCATACAGAAATGCCACATTCAAGTTTACAGCAGAGTTGAGACATCCCAGCTTTGTTACCTCAGCAAGCCCTCAGAACTCAGCTGACAGAATGTGTTAGTTATCCTGTCCTCCTCACAACCAGCCGTGCCCCAATTATCATAAGGAAACCCAGTAATAACAAAAATCCCCAAACACACACATCCCCCAACTCACAACAATGATGAAACAGAACAGAAATGTTAATCCCTTACAGATTGTTTAGACTGTCAGCATCCCAAATCTCAGTCCTGATGACCTGAACTTCTCTTTCATCCTACTGCTACTTTACCTGGCATTTGTTTCCAAAACACCAAATACCACGCCTGGAGAGCATGGGGCAGGAGGAACAGTATGGAAATGGGGACTGACAGCACTGGACTGTTTTAACAGTTCAACTCCCTTTTTTATCAGAACAGGCTGGCATTGGAACATGGTCCAACAGAAGGATTCCATCAAGGAGATCATGTCGCCCCAGTGTAAAGCACAGGTGCAGGGGGTGTACAGGTGTCTGCCCCCAACACCTGCACTACCACAGCCTCCAGTGAGTGCTGACCAGCAGAGGCTGACAGCAGACATAGCGAGGGACAGGCACTGCTGGTTACAGCGTGCTGAGGAGAAGCCTCTGCTGCTGAATACTCTCACACGAGAGGGAACCACGAGGATTCAACACCCTCCCCCTTTCAAGACTGTTAATACATCTCAAAGGGGCTACTTCTGGCACAAACATCTCTCAAGCAAACAGTGTCAAGGTTTTTGTGTGTTGAAATCAGTATTGAGGTGCTGTGTGAAGGCTTCAAACACCCACCCCAGTGTGAATGTGGTACTGGACTGGTCCATCTTACCTGGCTGCTCAAAGAGACATTCAGTTTTGATTTCTTGGACGTTTTAACTTTTTTTCTTTTTTTGGAAAGTGGCTGTGCAGCCTAGGAAGCAAGACAGATCAGGTGGATCACTACACACTTGTGTGAAGATGCAGTCACCTAAACTGTTCATAGACTTCTTTGTTTCTTAGCTACAAAATCTTTGCTACAGTAAATAAGTTTAAAGGAATAAATCAGCTGACACAGAGGTGATCTGGTTTGAACAAAAACACCCAAAGCAACACAAGAAAAGGTGCTACTGTGCATTTTAAAACATTCCACGTTTAACAGAATTAATTGCTCCCAATCAACTACTTTACCCAAGCACTCTGCAAAAGAAGAACATGCAGGGGCTGTGGATGGAAGTTCTGGTCTTGGGACCTGCCTTCAAACCCCCACCCTGCCAAAGCCTCCCACAGGGCTCAGCAAAGCCCCTCTGATTTTTGGTGTCCTGCACTCCAGTACTAAACCACAGAATATCCAACTGCTTGTGCCAACGGAAGAAAAGGAACATCTCCCCTCTGCTGTTACCTATTGACTTCTCTACAGGTAAACACACAAGCACAGAGTGCAGCCCAGCAACAGCACCATGCTGAATTCCTCGAGCTTCTATACAGCTCCTAACACAAGTGAGCCTCCCTGGGGCTCCAGCCCTTTCGCCAGTTCCACACAAAACACGATTTCCACATATTCAGCACAACCCCAGAAACGCATCTTGCTTAACACACTCATGGCAACGATGCCAGACTTACAAATCCTGGGAAGTCATACTGGAGCCCCTTTTCAGCCAGCTTCTTCCGCAGCAGCCTCTCCTTCCGCAGCAGGCGCTTGGTCATCCGGGCCTTCTCCACCAGGGAGCGGATCCTGTTGTAGCGCCGGACCGCCGGCTGGGACGGCTTCCGGAAGATCCTGTGGCAGTCCTTGAAGAGATTTTCATGGACCTTCTCGGGAGGCATGAACTGACCTGCGCCAAACACAGGGCACGGGGTGACAGCACAGCTCCCCTTCCTGCCGAGGGCACTCACACAGCACAGCTCGTGGCTGCAACACCGTGCTGGGGCAGCGGTTTGGGAACACAGAAAAGGTCACCGGGCCCTCAGCCAGCGAGAGAAATGGATGGATGGATGGGTGGGTGGAGGGATGGAGGGATGGAGAAAACACTTCAACAATTTCACCCCAAAAGATCAGACAAAAAATAGCTTTACAACAACATGTAACTCATAATCCTTTACTAAGAAGATTTTACTTTTACAATGACTGAGAAACTCAGTGATTTCATCAATCTTTTACTGAAAAAAACCTCCTTAGGTCAAACCTTACAGACAACAAGTGCAGTAGTTACAAATGCCAAGGAGTTTTCATGTTTACAGCACATCCAACACTACCCTGAGATTTCACACAATCACTAAAAGCAATATCAGCCCAGAGAAAAAAACAGCACTAGTGACCAAAAGCCTGCTGAACATGTTCTTTACACATTGATGAAAAGATCACAGAAAATACTTTTGGACAAAACTTCATAAAAAAACCCCTAAGATTCTATGCAGTCAGACAGGATAACTGAAAAACTACAAGTTTCCCTACCATGCTAAAGGACTTACACTACAGCTTATACTTACATTTCAGCAGTCTCTCAGAAAACAGGTAGTTATTCATTGTGTCTGCAACAATCTTGGCCACATCATCAGACTCAAACTCCAAAAATGCATAGCCTTTACTGGCTCCAGTCTGTAAGTGACAAGAAAGAAACATGAAACAATGGTTTGGTACCTGAAGGGCTCTATTAAAATCATTTTATTCATCCAAAGTCAGACCCCATTCTCAGCTAACCACAAGTAATTTCACAAAGTTCACTGAAATTGTGAAAAGCACCAGATTTAGTCCTAAATTGGTATAACATTATTTGTAAAATACGTATTTGCACACAAAACAAACTGCTCACACACATCTACTTGCTAAAAAAAAAAAGCTGCCCTACATTGCTGCTGCCCTGCTGTTTCATGCTTATCCAGTAATCTTATAATGTGACAACAAACCCAGAAGGGAGAAGAAATTAGATTTATTGAATACAAAGTAATGAGTAAGTTAAACGGACTGGCGGCACTTCAGTTGTACCATTAACTGCTGCGCTCCGGCACTTCCCACTGGAGTGAATTTACCCGGGGTAAAAAGGGCCACAAGAGCCGTGGGGTGCCGCTCCGCCCGGGCACGGCCCCGCCGCGTCCCACGTGGGGCTCCCCAGGGCCTCAGGGCGCTGCGGCCGCTGCGCGTTCCCAGGGCCCTTACCGGGCAAGGGGGGAGCCCCAGAGGTCCCGGAGACCGCCCGGCCCGGCCTCGGGCACCGGCTGCGAGCGCTCCGCCACATCACGGCACCGCACGGGCCCAGCCGCTCCTCACCTTCTTACTCCTGGAGAGCCGCAGCCGCGTCACCGTCCCGAACTGTCCGAAGTACTCGCGGAGTTGCGGCTCGCAGAGGCCCCGCGGGAGATGCCCCACGAACACCACGCCCGGCGTCAGCTCCTCCTGCGGGCACAGAGAGACCGCCTCAGCCCGGGCCGGGACTCACCGGGCCCCCCGTGCCCCGCTGGGCCGCCCCGCTCACCTTGGCCGTCCGCTTGGTGCGGACCCGCTGCACCTTCTGCTGGAACTGGCGCTGCAGCCGCGGTTCCAGCGCCAGGAGCGGCGCCGCCTTCACAGCCGTAGCGGACCCGGGCGCCTCCGCCGCCATGGCCGCCTCAGCCGCCATGCTGCCTCCGCGCGGCCGCCGGAAACACGTCACCGCCCTCGCGCCGGGGCCGCGCGGCCAGACGCCGTCTCCCGGCAACGGGGCGGACGGGCCCTCGCGCGGCCCCCCCGGGCCCGGCCCCGCCGCACCGGGAGGGCGGCCCGAGACACGGACACCGCCGGGGCGACAAACTGCCGCTCTGGGAGCGACCGCCTGCCCGCCCCGAGGCGATCAGCACTCTCTGGGCACCCTCCCAGCCGCCCCTCCGTCTATTCCGGGCTGCTCCGGCCGCTCAGGCGGTGCGTGGGCAGCCCGGCGCGGCGCGGTCAGGCGGTGCGTGAGGCAGCCGTGCGCCGGCGGCGCGGAAGGCCCGTGGGCGGGAAGCGGCGGCACCATGTCGGTGAGCGAGATGTTCGCGGCGCTGCAGGGAGCGCTCGGCCAGGACCAGGACATCCGAGAGGTGCCGGGGCGGGCGGGAAGGGCACGGACACGGGAGGGGACGGGGCGGTGCCTCGGCTGACGGCGCGCTGTGCCCGCAGGAGATCCGGAAGGAGGTGCAGGTGCTGGAGCAGACGGCGCGGGAGATCCTGACGCTGCTGCAGGGCGTGCACCAGGGGCCCGGCTTCCAGCACAGTGAGTCCCGCGCCGCCGCTCCCGGGCAGCGGAGAACAGCCGGGGGGCGGGAGTGCCCCTCGGAGCACGCAGGTGCCCTGTACCGGGACGCCTTTTCCAGGTTCCAGTCTCTCCCGGGGCCTTCAACGTGGGTTCCCCGGAGGTTGCTGGGAAGAGGAGGGCGCAGCTGGGAGGTTTCAAGCCAGACAAATAGTAAATTTGCTGCTCAGCATTATGGAACACCGTTCTGTCCCTTTTTCCACTCCCTAGCGTGGTGCCTTTCTGTCTCGGTGCAGAGCAGTGTGTTCTTTTCCAGGTGTTCATGCCCTGGGCTGGTGAGTTGGCTCTTAGGTCCTTAAGCCCTGTGAGTGCCTTGCACATAGATTGTGCTATCATCACTTGGTGGGCCTTTCTGTCAGTGTCGCTGTCCCATCTCTTCACCCCACACCCCAAAAAGCTGTAGTCCTGAGTGCTGAGGGGGTATTCAGGATGGCTGGGATGGTGGGGAGCACACTTCAATCTGCTTTGTACAAAACAGATTCTCCGTGTGTGTATAAAATCTGTTTAATGCAGCAAAATGTAAAATGAAGCAAAGCCTGAAACAGCAGAACCTGCCCTTGATACCTGTTTGAGTGACAGCAGGAATAGTTCTGCAGCTTTGAAGGGAGGTTTGGGTTGTTGTCAGCCTGGTTCCAGGCTGAGGAGGTGTTGAACAGAATGTTTCTGGGCCAGCCCATTTCCTCCTGGCCACAAGAGCAGCTCTGCAGGCCCAGGTGTCAGATCTGTTCCTTCTGCCCCCTCATTTCTGAGCTTACTGGTGAAACTACTGGAATAAACTTAAATATGTCCCTTAAGAGCTGGGCTTTTTTCCAGTCAATTAAAACCTTGTGAGAAGAAACACCCATTCTGACTTTGCTGAAAACTCTTGAGAAGGATTTGTGCAAGCCACCCTATGAAGGGAAATAGAACCAGCCTCCCCAGTGCTGTTTCACTCCCTTGCAGAGCTGGCTGGTTGTGTTCAGCCTGGGGAGGTTCCCCAGCTCACTGGGGCTGGAGCTGAAGGCCTGGGGTTCCTCTGGCCTCGGAGAGGGTCTGTGTTCAGCAATGAGCAGCACCTGAGCTTTGACCTGTGCAGGCAACTGCAAGTTCCCTCTGCTGGGAAACCCAGCAGTGCTGGAAGTCAGAGCTGCTGGGTGGTTGTTTACACAGGCAGGTGCTCAGTTCTCTAACCTGGGAAAATCCACAGTCATTGTGTGGGTAACAACTTCAGAGTCATTTTCCAGCATTTAATTGTAGAGGCCCATGTTCAATTCAGTGTATTTTCACTGGATTTTTAATTCCTAGAGGGAGCTGGTCCTGGAACTTGAGGAGTCTGAGAAGACATCTGGAATAGTTAAAAAAACCCAACAAAACCAACAAAAAAAATGCAAAACAGCAACAACAAAAAAAAAAACCCTGACACCCAAACCAAAAAAAAACACAAACAAAAAAGAAAAATCAGGCAAAAAATCCAAAGCTTCATCTTACAGTTCTTGCAAAAATAATGAGTTTGTGCTTAATAGGTCAAGAGTTAACTCATGATAACAGACCTGCAAATTTGTCATCAAATTGAGCTCTGTTAGTCAAACCATGGGATAGTTGGGAGTTTGATGGAGGACAGCTTCCTGTACGACCAGTGGCTTTTAAAATGTCATCTTGCACAGGCTCCCTTGGCTGCTTGGCCCAAATGCAGCTGGAGAAACGCGGGCAGGGCAGTGTGTGCTGCATGCTGCTGTTGTCTGATACCAGTCAGGGCGACACCTGAGGATGGGCAAGGGTAGTTGGGGGTTGTGTGTGTGTCACTGGACACTGTCTGAGCCTTTGCAGCAAGGATTGTTTATTTTTGTCACGGGTGCCTTTGTCACAATCCGAATGTGAATGTGTTCCTTACTCTGCTCCCCCAGCCACGTGATGCTCACACAACTGAGGCAACCCTGTAGCTCTCAGTGAGCTTCACACAGTTCTTTCCTCTTGGCTGCCACATGGAGCACTCCCACATTCTGCTTCCTGAAGTTTTTATTTTTTTGCATGTCATTCTCCCTCTTTTTTTTTTTTAAGCAGAAATTATGTATTATTAACAGAAGTTTTATATCACACTTATGTGACTCCTAGTAAGTGTTGTTTGGTAAAAACCATCATGGCTTTCACATGTAGCTTCTGTGAATAATCCTGGCTTCTGTACATGAAGATGGAGGAGGGCCTGTCAGGTCGATCTTTGGCGTTTTTTGGCCGGTGGGAGATCTGTGGGAGGGCTGCAGGGAGGTTGTGGTTTGAGCCCTTTGGTCGGTGGCTGGAACTGCAGGTGCAGCGGGGCTGTGACTCTCTCGGCAGACGGGAGGTGGCAGTGGCTGCTGCAGGGCCGAGAGATCGTTTCTCTGCAGAGCTGTAACACACACTGGGCAGGCTGGAACCCAGACTCCTCAAATACATCGTAAAAAGTGCAGGAAATGCAGTTTCCTGGAGGGATGTTGCACCTCATGTAACCAGATGCTGATGAATTAGAAAGAAATAGGACAAGATTTTAATATGGAGAAAGAAAAGTTGGCTTTTCCTTTGACTGTGAGAGTTGTCTGGCAGCAGTGCCTGGTGAGTGTGTGCTTCCTTTGGGGCCAGCTGCTGTGTGCAGTGCTGTTCCATTGCTTGGGATCTGGCTGTTGCTGGGACATCTTGGCTCCAGTTCAAAGGCCCAGAGCAGATGAGACAGCCTGGAATCTCAGAGTCTTTCTGCTTTACCTCTGTGGCTCATGGTGTCACCAGGAATACTTCTCAGAATGATTCCAAGTGTCTCAGACAAGAAAGAGGCGTAAACAGTGCTGTCTACACTGGAAACTCTGTTTACAAACTTCTGTTGCCTGTCAAATATCCATTTCCTGAGCGTATTCATTCCCTGAATGCTGTGCTATGTCTTTTTCAGTTCCAAAGAAGTGTCAGAAGGCTCGTGAGCACTTTGGGACAGTGAGGACACAGATGGAGTCTCTGAAAACCAAGTTTCCTGCTGATCAGTATTACAGGTGTGCCGAATCATACACAGCCAGACAGAGATATATATGGGAATTGCTTGGGCATTTGGCATCATTGCTTTGGAATAATGATGTAAAGACTTATGGGCCGAATGCTTCTTTCTCTTCGAAAAGTAAATCGTGGCAGACAAATGTGAGGTTTTTATCAGCATAGATAAAAAATACCTTTGCCCAAACAGTATAAATTTTCACTAAAAATACTCAGTATAGAATTATTTCTCTAGAAACTTTCTTTAAAAAGGAAAAGAGAAGGTTAAGAAGTTGGTGTTCTGTTGGAGCTGCCCTTGTATCTGGGAGCAGGGCATTTGCTGCTCCATTAATTTCAGTTACGTTGTTCGGTTTGGGGCATTTCTGGAAGCAGAGCTCTAAATCTGTCATGAAATGGCTGTTTGGTTCTGCAGACACTAAATGAAGTTGTCACCTTTGTGTTCTGTTGCTGCCAGAAGGGGACAGTGCCTGGCAAGAACATTTCAAAGAACAAGAATCTTGTCAGCTCAGATCTGCTGAGGGGGGGTGGGAGGGAAAGGCTGTCTGTGGGCAGCACAGCCTGGAAAACTGTGGGAGCTGAGGTGTGTGAGAGGGGCAAGCAGATGTCAGTGTCTGGTGTGGGAACCTGGGTGTGGAGTTCTGGAGTACCAAGGAGATGTCTTTTAGCTGGTGTCATTTTGATAAACCAAAAATACTGCAAAGTGCGTGTGTTAAGGCAGAAATACAACACACAAGTGTGTGGTTGTTGCCTAACGCTCCAGTGATAAACATTAATTATTGATACCTTGACCTGGTGTTTCTTCTGCAGGTTTCATGAGCACTGGAGGTTTGTGCTGCAGCGGCTGGTGTTCCTGGCAGCATTCGTAGTCTACTTGGAGTCAGAAACATTAGTGACCCGAGAAGCTGTTGCAGAAATACTTGGGAGTAAGTTAATGCTGTAACTGAAGAGAAAAAGCTTGTGACCTTAGACATTGTAGCTTCCAGAGGTACAGGGAAATGGCAGAACTTCATTTCTTCCTGAGAAATCAGTTCCAGAGTTTACCTGGTATTTGATTTCATTATATAAACAACAAATTCTCAGAAGACGGAAATTGGCAAACCTAATGTTGACAAAAGTATTTATTCATTAATAAGTTCTTCATCAATGAAGGTCATTCATTCAAAGTGTGTAAATGCACCAAAAGAATAACACAAAGATGAGAGCTTGTTTCTTTAACTTTTTGCTTTTGCTATTTAAAAAGTGACTAAAAGAGATTAAATTCTTTGCCATGAAAGAATCGTATCTTCACAGAGCAAAAGATTTGGAAAAAACTAAGGAAAACACATCCTGTATATAGCTGTAAATCTAGTTACCCTGTTGGATGTACAAGATGCTGAATCAAGAACTGAGAGGCTGTAATTACATCACATACAGGAAAAGGCTGACTTTTATTTTGTAATAATATTTCATAAATTTGATATTTCAAATTAGCACCAGTAAACAGATGCAATTTAAGCTGGCTGAGTTTGCTCATGCTCAGCACCACCTCATCCCTGCTCTGTTTTTGTCTCAGTTGAAGCTGATCGAGAACGGGGCTTTCACCTGGACATTGAAGATTATCTTTCTGGTGTATTAACTCTGGCCAGTGAGCTGGTAAGAAAGATATTCATGCATGTATTTGATTTCAAACTGACCTTGAAAACAGAAGTAACGTGTTTTTTAGCTTTCCCAAGTTGATCCTGGAGGTTACGATACACAACACCTTGATCTGAACTTGTAGCAAGATGCTTCTCTGCATGTTCCTCAGTGATACTTTTAAGATTTAAACTCATCATTTGATTGAAAATCCAGAGCTATGGTCAGCAAAAAGGTAGATCTAAGTACAAGTAATCTGACTGCCTGGAATGTGAGTGCTTCATTTGGTACAGTAACTGGTGGGGACTGTGATGTGATGTGGGTGGGTGCTGTGCTGACATTCCTTGGTGTCTCCTGTGGCAGGCCAGGCTGGCAGTGAACAGTGTCACAGCTGGGGACTATTCTCGCCCTCTCCGCATCTCGACCTTTATCAATGAGCTGGATTCTGGCTTCCGCCTCCTCAACCTGAAGAATGACTCCCTGAGGAAGCGCTACGATGGCCTGAAATACGATGTCAAGAAAATCGAGGAAGTGGTTTACGACCTGTCCATCAGAGGACTCAATAAGGAGGCAACAGTTGGTGCAGGCGGGGAGAAGTGAAGGATGTTTGTTTGAACAGCATCATCGATTACCTCAGATGGTTGCCAATTTAGGAAGGACCTAGAGAAGCCTTCCTACAGTAGTTTAGAAGAACTGCAGCTCAAAGCTGCTCTCTATTTTCTTACAAAAGGTGTAGTACAGGTGTTAGATGTTTTGTAAAATCATGTCTAGATTAGGACAGTAGGCTCTATTTCCAGTGGAATTCCGCTGTCAAGCACACGGTGCCATTCTCTGCACAGCAGCAACAATAGTCAGTAACTCCATGAGCTGAGATTCCCATTAGTTCTGTAGTGTTACTTTCCTGCTCTGTCAGAGAAGTGCTGTGGCTGTCTCTGCTCACACACCCTCAGAAGTGTGTGCAGAGCACACAGCTCGGTCCAGACACATGGGATCTTTTAGAAACACAGTGTGTAAATACCTACTTTTTTTTTAAGATACTTTTCTTTTTGTTTCTTATATTGTCACCTATGTAAGTTGAACAAATTTGCATAACTGTTTATGCAACAGATCTCTTTTTTAATGGTTTCTGTTAATGTACCCCCTGTAATTAAGAAATTAGTGAAAATACTCCTGAGAATTCCTCTGTTGGAACTGGTGTCTTGCACGCCAGCATCTCTCNTGAAAGCTCCTCACAAACATCCCTAGATCTCTCTCTCTCTCTCTCTCTCTCTCTCTCTCTCTCTCTCTCTCTCAGATTATTTTTTCTTTCCACCAAGATTTCAGTTACTAGTGAGAACAGGGTTTTCTTAGACACCTGCTTTTGCTGTCTGGTATTTGTTTTACTGGCATGAGTAAATGCAGAGTTTTAAATCATAATTTGCCTTGAGAACTCTGTGTAACCAATTTTTGTGTTTTTTTAACTTCCAAGTTTTCTGAATAGAGAAATGTAAACTTATAAACTGCAGGTGGTGTCTGAGTTGTAACAATCTGTACAGGCCACAACTGTACCTGTGTCCTGGGATTAAAAAAAAAACAAAAAACCATAAAACTATAGTTTGTGTAATAAAATGTTTGTATCTCCAGAAATGGGGAAGTTACAGCTTTCAGGTAAGTATTGTAAGATGTTTGCAAACACCAACAGCCTCTTTCATGTCTGTAGGTGGACAGACTCATGCCTCCCCATGTGCTTGTTCTCTTGTCCTAAATGACTTTGAGTTTTGCCATTCTCCTGCTTCTGGTGGTGCAGGAGGGTTACAGAGAACAGCTAACTTAGGAGAATGAGGAATACTTCAGAAGATAAATGGGAACAGTGCAGTTTCTGTGGGGTTTGTTACTGTTTCGGTTTCTTAGTGAAGATTTACCACTTAGTTAGGCGGTTGTTTTGTTTATTGGAAAAAAAAATGGTTTCTTGGTTATTTTGGCCAATAAAAGCCACTTGGTACCTCTGCCTGTTGTCTGATCATCTGCTGTTATTTGCTTCCCTTGCTGGGAGCCTGTTTTGGAATACCAATATTTCAGTTCATCCTTCAGCTGTCCTTGGACAATAATGGAGTTCCTCCCCTTGGCTGTAGTTGTTCAGTGGTGCACTTCTAAACACTGCCAAGTGCAAAGTCAAGCTGCAAACAGATTTCATAAGCTTTTTTTTTTTTTTTTAATTTCAAGCAATTTCGCCAAGTAAAATAGGAGAGCTATGGAGTTTATCCTTGCCAATCCAAGCGGTGGCAAGATTATTTTAACAGCATCTCATAATCTTTCATGTTTGTCCTCATCCTTTGCATGCTATGTCCCTTAACACAGGGAGATGGCAACATCCCCCTTTCACAGCTGAAGAAAATGAGGATGTAACTTCCTGAGCCCCATGGCAATGTAACAGCTTTCAAAGTGTTTCTTTGTTCTTGCCCTGTGCCAGTGTTTGCTCATTTCTCGACTTAATGCTGTGGCAGTGGGAGGAAGGAAGGAGCTTAAGCCAGTTTTACTGCCCAAACCAGAGATGGGGCGGGGCGGGGGGGGGAGGGGGGTAAACACAGCTCTGCACTTTAAGGTCATGCAGGAAATTCGTGGGAGCAGGGGAATAGAGAAGGGTTTCCTGAGCATCACTTTGGTGTGTCTTAGGTTAGAGGACTCCTGGCACGTGGGCCTGGGATGTGAGGCCATGTGGCAGGGCAGCTGCTGGTTAAGGCTTTGTGCTGACTTGTGTCCCAGGTGCTCCAGTTGCATTTAGTCATGCAGCAGGTCTGCTTCCTGACACGGGATCCTGTGTGCCAATGTAGCTGTACACTAGTTCCCAGATCTACCAGCTCTTGCTGGTGGCTTCTGAGAGCTGGTGGAGATGAAGTAGTGCTGTGCCACAGGTGCAGGTACCGTGGGAGGGACAACTGGAAGTGCAGGGCTCTTAGGGCATACAGAGGTGCGAGGTGTGGGATCCTTCTGTCTAAGGCTCTGTGAAGAGTAGGTCCCCAAGAAAGCAACACTCAGTGTTGTCTTCTTGGAGGGTGTTCAGCAAACACCTCATTCTTTCCTGTTCTAGGTCTTGGGAGAACCTAGCATCGTCCTCTGGAAAAGCAAAAGCCTCTGTTTGCAAGAGCCAGGCTCCACAGCTCATGCCCAGCCTGGGTCTGAAGGAGGGAAAAGAAAACCACTAACTTTCTTCCTAGGCAGCAGCAGGGGAAGATGGAGATGCTTTTGCACTGCAGTAGCCTGTAGGACCTTCTGACAAGGAATTTGCACATTACTCTGATCCTAAATGATAAGTTGTGTTCCTGTCCCAGAGCTGGGAGTAGAGGCAAGAAGGGAAAACCCATAAGGACTTGAAGGGGGAGCAGGGATGGTAGTGAACTGCAGAAGCTCGATGGCTCATGGTGAATCAGATGCACTTGAACTCTGAACAAGTGACTCCTGTTGGTGCTGAATGGCCTGCGCAGTGTGTGCTGGCAGCTGGGAGGGGAGTGAGTCAGCACAGGAGCACTGGAGAGTCTGACTCAACACCCAGCACGGCTGTTCCCTGAGCCACTTCAGTCTCAAGTGTGTTCCCGGGAGTGCTCTCTTGAACTGTCTTTGTATTCGCTACACTTGTTTGTTTGGATTTTTTTTCCATCTTGATGTAATTTCTGTGGGTTTTATTTCAGTAAAAAGGGGTACTCAAATTGTTGATTAATGGCTCTTTATTTATAGCCCTGCCTGTTGAAGCCCAGCAGATCAATGAAAGTGCTGACCTGAAACAGTTTGGGAAGTGGGGGTGAGCAGGACGCTCAATAGACCTTGGGGCTGGCTCTTGAACTGGGCTCTGCCTGCTGGAATTGATTAACTGCAGCCAGCCCAGCCACCTCGTTAAACTGGCACTTGTTAGAGGACACGTTATCACCTTCCAGACTGCCCTTTCCTGGTGCCAGCAAACGCCTTTGTGCAGTGAGCTGGATCAAAGAACTTTATTTTTCAACCGTGTTTGCTCCTGACCTGGTGCATCACACAGTCCCCCCTCCATGCTGTGCCAGTGTGTTGGAGGGAGACGTTTTCCTCTCCCTGCGATGCCAGCTTTCAGTATTCGCTGAGCTGCAACACTGTAAATGGTTTGATTTTTTTTTTCTTGCAGTAATTCAACTGCTTCCCGTTTTGAGGGGATTGCCAAGGATTTTCTCTCTGAATAAATAATATGCCTTCATTTCACTGCAAAGTGAGTGAGCTACAGAGCCTCACCCAGGTTTTTCAGCCAGCAAGGTCATTACACACCAAGGCAATTAAGGGGAGCAGAAAGTGAACACGGTTGATGCTGAGGGTCTGTGTATGGACCATGACCCGTCACCCATCCGCAGTGCATCTTACCTTGTTCAAGAACTGTCACTGGATGCAGCTCTACTAAAGGCAGCTGCACTGGATGCAGGGGTGCAGCTCTATTAAGGAGTGTAGGGGTTGTTCAGAGTCTCCTCCCTGGTCAATTAATGAAGTGCCATGAAATGAGTGTTTGGGTTTCAAAAGGAAGACTAAAAATTTCAATTCAAAGGAATTCAAAAAGAAGACTCCTATCTGTTTTGTATCTCTGTCTGTGTGTTGTGGGTCAGGCATGAGTTAGGTAAGATGGGTATCTTGCAGGCTTCACTGCCTGGTTATTGTCACTTCAAACTGGCACTTCTGGTTTGCATTGGTTGGTCAGCACTGGAGGCTTGCCCTGCCCAAGGAGAACATGGCTCTTCAAAAAGCAGCCCTTTCTTGAAAGGAGGAATAAACCCCTTGTCTGAGTGCTTGTTCACCTGCACATTCACACTCTGGGTGTACCAACATCTAACCTGGGGATGATATAAGAGCCTGAGCTCTGCCAGGTGCTCTGCTCCCCTGGAAATCTTCCCAGGGATGTGACCCTGGCACTGCAAGGGAAGTTCCTGTCCTCAGAGGGAAGGGTTCAAACCACCTCGGCCTCCACTGCCAACAAATCCTTTGCTTGATTCCATGCATAGAACTTCCCTGAGGGCTGTTTGCAGACTGGGTCCTCTCAATTGCAGCTGAGATTATTTCTCAAGGATGCAAAGCCTGCACTGGTGGAGATCACACTGGGGCAGGATTTGAGCTGGAAAGTTGCAAATTATTATTATGTTAATCCTTGCTATTGGATCTAGAGCCTAATGCTCCATTTTCAACTCTTTCCATCTGTGTAACTGCTCCCAGTCAAGTCTGGGCAGAGACCAGTGCTGGAGGACACTCTGCCTGTGTTCTGATTGCCCCAAAGTGTTCTTTCATCTCTGCTGAAAAATAGGAACTCTGTTCCTCTCACTCAACCTTTCCATCATGTTGTAGAAAGGTTTCCCTTAGGGGATCACCTCCAGCTTCCCAGGGGAGGTGTATTCTTTCCTAATGTGTGCCCTTAGGGCTTGCCTGGAGTTCTTCCACTGTACAGTGTTACTGTAAAAACTTCCTTTTTTCTTCATTGCTTGTACCTGTGTCTGGTCAGATTGCTCCTCTGCAGCATGTGAGAAATAAGGCAGTTCCTTTGTCTGCCTGATCAGTAAGACATTTTGCTCCTTCATACTCCACTGTAGGGACAGGTCACTCAATAGTGACAGTGAGAGCTTTGAATATTTATCTATCTCTGGAAGGACAGTTTCCTCAGTTGCTTTCAGTTCCAGGTTTTTCCAGTTTCAAGTCAGAGAATGTCAGTCTAGCTCCAGCTAAATCTCACCCAGTTCCCCAGCATGTATGTAAGAGACATCACAAAACGAGCATTACTACAGCTGCCTCATCCATGAGCCCTGAAGGGATCTTTGACATGGTGCTAGAAGATTTAAACTTTTTTCCCTTTGAACATGTCAGGGACAAGCAAGACAGTGCAAGATTCACCAGAATCTCCTGCTGGGGAAAAAAAAAAAAACATTTCTGGGACTTCTGCTGCATTGTAAATTCACATGCAGCAAAGTCAGGAGATCTGAGGTGATCTCAGAGGTTTTTTTCAGGACTTGGGGTATGCTGAGGTCAATCTCAGTCTCCAATGACAACTGCTTGCTGCCAGACCAAAGCTGGTTCTCCCTCTCAGATGTGTTCTTGATCAAATAGTGGAGACCCACACTGAGCACCCTTCCCCATCTGCACTTCTGTTAAGGACAACCAGGAAAGTACAAGGACACCATAAAGGAGAGGATCTCTATTGACTAAAGCTGAAGTATTTCCTTTTCATCTCCATGTTTTTCTTCAGGCTTTCCCACCCAGCCTCGTGACTCATAAAGGAGCTATTCCTTCTTTCCTTGGGACCCGAGCTCATAGAGTGCTCTTAATCTAGTGTTTTGTCATCTTTTGTGTGCGCCTTCAGAGCTCAAAACTGCATGGACTCTAAAAATAAAGACTGTCTTTTGTTGTTTTCCTGATAAATGACCAGTAAGGATTACATTACATTCTTTTTGAAGATCATTTATGAGTGCTGATAAATCAAGGGAGTAACCAACTTTCTCTTTTTTTCCCCTGACAAGGGGTAGTTCCATAAAGGTCTGCTTGTACTACCAGTGTATGTTCAGTGGGCAGGAGCCTTGAAAAGTAATCTTAGTATTGTCAGTCATGACAATGAGAGGCATAAAAATATTACAGAGACCTAAGGATGGCCAGCCTGGAACAAATAATTGTTTTCTTGGCTTGCAGACAGCCCTGTTCCAAGTACCCTGGGTTATAATAGCATTTTGTCAGTTTGTTAATCAGAAATGGAAAAATACAGAACGACTAATCTCCATGGCTGCCAAGTGAGATGTGTACATGTGATACTGAAAGACCTGGAACTTCCCAGGAGAGAGATCATCTAATTCCGAAGGGTGCCTGAGGATTATGGAAATCTACTGCCTTGTCAGTGTACGGACACTCTTGCCCTTCCTGTGCTGCTTCACCCCACAGCACAGGCACTTGTGGGGCCACAGGGATTGTTCCCTGCTTGTGCTCCCTTTCAGCACCTGTCATTTCCAGGCAGGAGAGCAGCTGCACACACCGGGCACATAAAAGGAGCGTGTGTATGCAGCACAACCTCTGTCTAGTCTGACAGGTACAGCAATCCCACTGTTGCTTCCCATAGCTGTCCCAGATCAAAGGGCTTGTACTTACTGTTCCCTGGTCACAGGTTTTTTAAAACAGGGCTACGGCACCAAGTACACGTCCTGCTCATAACTCAATACCCGGTGATTATTCATGGACCTTCTTCTGGAGAGAGTTTGGTTCACAGGAAATAGTCCATGATTACTGGAGCCTGGCAGGCAGGTGCTTCCTGTGATACCTAGAAAAACCCTGAATCTGACAAATTGAACAATCAGCCAAACATAAGATTGATGCTAAATATTAGGCCTTTTACGTACACTTATTGTTCTCTAACCTTTTTGAACAGCCAGGCTGGCTGAAGGTATCTTGATTTAAAGATATGACTGTACAAACGGTCCACTGGTGGTTTCGAGCATGAATTGATGTGGAGAAAATCACTGTGCTGGAAAGTAATTGAAAACTTTCCAGCAAGTAGCAGCTTTGTGTGGCTGTGAAAGCCACTCATTGCTTGGATAAATTGGGCTGCTATTGTACTTATGCCTTCTCTTGTCAGAGGTGCCCTGGAGAAATGAAGAGAAGGTGGCTGTGCCATTGTGGTCTTGGGAGAGAAGACAAAGGTGCTACAAGCTGTTACTTTTTGCATGTGAGGTGAATGGGGCTTGAAGGCTCCTAGATGAGATCTGTCATGACAGCATAAGAGAAATCTTCCTCCAGCAGTGCTCTGCTCAGGTATCTGTCTCTGTGAAAAACAAATGGCAAACTAAAAGCAATGCCTCGTGCTCTTCACTGGCTGCTCAGTGCATATTCTGAGGGAACGGTTTATTGTCTAGTGATTAGAAAGAGCTGGAGAGAATTCCAGCTCCTGGCAATCACTCAGACAGCTATTGCTTGCTAAGAGCTCAGCTGTGTGTGGGCATGCTCATGTCTTGGGTACCCTCCACATGATGCAAATCTTTCCATTTCCTCAAGGACAACATGAAGCACTAAAATGCTGGATGGTATAAGAGAAAATACAGCCAGTAGACACATGTCAGTGGTGTCTGCTGCAGTGCCTGGAGCAGTGCAACAAACCCTGGCAGCTGTGGCCAGAGGACAAAGCACTGGGCCCAGTTTGAGGCTTGCTCAGATGCCGGGTCAGTGGTGACTTCACAAGACTAGGGCTACCTTTGTGAAGATGGCTTCTGTCTGCCTTCATTGGTGGCCTTTGATGTTGGTTGATCTCTGGAGAAATACACAAATATGCTTGTGTGAATACTCCTGTGAAATAAATGCCTGTAACAAAAATATTTTGTTAGTTGTGAATAATACTGATTGGCTTTGTCTTCACCCTGTGGGGCTGAAAGAACATTTACAGGCTGTCCTTCCAGATCCATGGACTGAAATTTAGGCTCCTTTAATTCAGCCTCCAGGTTGAAATCTGGCCTTTGCTGTGTAAGTCACAGCATGACATTTTGCAAAGCAGCAGTCAGTGTTAACGTCAGGCTGAAAAGGTTAAACCCTGTTTGCCTTTTTACCATTGTTCAGCCTCAAGTCATTTCCCTGCTGAGCAACTGAGAGAGGCTGGACCTTATGGGACAGTTATCTGTGGCCTCAGTTTTGGCTCCAGAGGGAGAGGGTTTGTGCCAGTCTGTTGCTGTCTAGTGAGACTTTGAGCAGCAGGTTTGTACCATTCACCCCGTCTCATTTAGAGTAGCCTTGAATTCTGTTCAGGGGATCCACAGGGCAGATTTAGGCACATGGCTCACCTGAATGCCACCCATATTAAATGAAATACATACTCCAGAATACAAATATTTAAAAAATACCCACCCAAAGTAAATGAAACATAATTATTAAAACATTTTATGTTACTCTACAGTACAATGTAAATTGTTCCTTTCAATTAAATTTTGAAATACACTAGATTACATCATTTAAATAATTGCAAACTCTTAAATTCACTATCAGTGGTAGCAGAACTGTATTTACATATATTTCTGAGATATTTCAGATGCAGCATTATGTTTCAGTCCCTAAGTCAGTTAAATAACAGACTCTCACTGAGGGTGTGCTGCTCTTCCACAGGTTCTAGACATATGTGGGGTTTATGCATTTACTCTTTTTTTTTCCTTTTTTCTTTTCTTTTCTTTTTTTTTTTTTTTTTTTTTTTTTTTTTTTTTTTTTTTTTTTTTTTTTTTNTTTTTTTGCTGTGTGCATGCAGCTGAATCTGAGCAAATTGATACCTACTTGATTTGGATTAAAGATGAAAGGCCTTTCTTTTAAAACAAGTGTTTTGACTGAATATACAGAGGTGAATAATGAAATACAGTCCTTAGGAGTAGTGGTGGAAAACATAATTTTTTCCAGCTTTTATCCTCTGTTGCATAATACTGCATATAATTTTGCTGAGTACCCAGACTTTACCTAATGCTGACAAAATATACTCAATAGTGGAAACCTCTCTCATTGTCAAGACTGGCTTTCAACACGATCCATGCAATGGCAAGCATCATACATCATTCTCCTGCAGTGCAACATTAACAAGTTAAATTATTATCCTTCGGTGGTCTCCTCAAGAGGAGCCCCTCTCTGTATGTACATGAGCCACAAACTATTGTGAGTGCAGAGGCTGGAGACCAGCACCAGGCTGTGGTGTTTGCTTCCAGTGCTAGTAAGAGTCTTTGGGGACCAGGCTCCTCCCTGTGCTGTCCATGGAGCAAGTTCAGGCCACTGGGGCTCTCGCTGGTCTTTGCTTGTGGCACTGGTGAAGCCAAGCCTGCCCATGCAGGACTCAGGGCCTGGTGTGAGGAGTGCTGATCATGATGTTGGGCAGCGCGTTCCGCCGCTTCTTCCAGGAGCCCAGCTCCCTGGAGTAGCGCCTGATCTGCCTGAACCAGTGGTGAGTCCGTGCCCGGTCGCTGTCCCGGAACACAAACGCCTCCCGCCTGATCTCAATGAGTTCAAAGGTGTCGTCGCAGTCGGGATCAGTGGAGACGATGCAATTACTCAGCCTCAAGGGCTCCCTGAGCAAATGGAACTTCCCGTTGTTTTTGTCCCTGATGAGTACCAGCACTGCGTCCTTCACAGGCCCTGGCTCAGCTGATTCCAGGCTGGACTCGGACACACGCTTCATGTTCACCAGGAGGAGGACCTGCATGTTCTGGAACTTGAGGGTCTTGCTGCCTTTCTTTACCCACTGGCCATCGGGGGGCTGGGCCAGCTGCAGAGACCCCTCCATCACAAACCGTGTTTCCTCCCGCAGCCAACCGACAGTTTTGAGGGCAGTTTCTCTCATCTCGATGTTGATGACTTCCCTCTTCTTCTTGCTGTCCTGGCGAAAGGATCGGAGAGTCCATGTGTTCCCCTCCTGCTTAGTTTTCATGTTGATGTGCTCCAGGTGGGACTCGATGCGGCTCTTGGCCTCCCGCAGGCTGCCGTGGTCTGGGTGGTACTCGGTGGTGGCCTTGATGATTCTGCTGAGCAGCAGGGGGTACTTGGTGACCCTTTGCAAAGGGGCCATCAGGAATGACCTCAAGTTCATCCGTCGCAGCGCTGTGTTGTCATTCTGGGAGACATTGAGGAATATTCTGCAGGGATTTAAGAAGACAGGATGAAACAATGGTTGTTCTGCCGGCAGATGCTGCAATCCTAAATGCAAATGAACAGCATGGTGCTGACAGCTGCTGGGCACTGCAGCCCCCCCATTTTTAGCAACTTGTGAATTCCATCTTATTAAAGAGTAACAACCATTTTTGCAGCTGTGCTCAACTGCAGAATCCTAATGAGGTGCCTGAGACACTTGCACATAACATCCCAACAGTCTTCTATTAAATCATAAAATAGCAAGGGTGTGATCTTTCTCTGGTACCCACTGACGTAAACATGAGGCAGATACATCACTTTGTATCAAATTGCATTAACTTGTAATGCCTTTCATCATTAGATTACAAAGCATATTAAACAAGAATTTGGCTGAGCAGTGGAAAGAGAAATGACTTGCCTGACATTGCCCAATAGACCAAGGCTAGTAATGGGAACCAAGTTCAAGTCATGTGTACCACAAAGTGGTTTTCTGCAGGTTTTCTGAAATCCAACCTGGGCTCCAGCACAGGGACGGAGAGCTGATCTATCACAGCTGAGTATCATTTGGTGACAGCTCAGAGCAGTGGTCACTGAGCAGCTGCTGCTAGCACAAAACACAGAGTACAGCTGGGGACCAACTGGTTGCCTTAGTTGCCAAGGACTGAATATTTTTTGAGAATGAATGACTGTCCTCACCCCAGGTGGAAGCAGTGATAACTGAAGAACATTAGCATCAAACTTTGATCTAGATGGGCTGGCAAAGGCTTCACCTTTGGGGATAGAAAAGCTGCTGCCTGCTGCCTTTCTATCCCCAAAGCCTGGATGAATATATTCATCCCCTTTCTCACCTGAGCAACTCCTTCTCCTTCTCCAGAGCGTTGAGCATATTCACAGAGGAGGACTGCTGAAGACAGTATGTCTGAAAGGCTGGCAGCATGTTTACGAATTCCAGGAATATTTCTCCGATGCACACAGTCATCAGGTCATCATCCCCCTGCAAGTATGCAATAGAGCCCTGCTCAGTTAGCTCAGGAGAGGCACAGCCACAGGGCCTGCCTTCAGTCCTGTCAGCATGAACTGCTGCAGCATCTGCTGAGCACCAGGCCAAAGGTGGAGCTGGGTTCAGCCTGCCTGGTCAAAAGGCAGTTCCTGCAGGTCTGGGGGGAATCAGTGCCTGGGAAGGGGAAGGACAGCTGGTCTAACTGCTCTTCCACAATCAAAGAGCTGTCTGCTCTCCTCTTGTGGGTTCAGCCAGCTCATTAGAGCAAGGGCTTGAAGGCCAGTGTGAACCTCTTAGTTAACAGGGTGTATTGTGGCCCCAGTGTCTTATTTTTATTTCTCTGCCCTCTGACCACCATGCTGGTGGGGCAGGAAAGCTCCTTGTGAAAGGCAGGGTGAGTCACTAGCAGCAGCCATACACAGCTGTAGAGCAGGGAGCAGCCTGCACTGCCTGGCCCCACAGACAGCCTAGAGCCAAGCTGCAGTAAAGTGCAAGGCAAGGCAAACACAGCCAAGCCAGCATGAAGCCAGCCAGCTCAGGGCTGCAAGAGCACAGCCTGAGAGACAGAGCAAACTGAGCTCTGTGCCCCCACAGTCACATTCTTACCAGCATCCAGGCCAACTGGCCTAAAATTACCTTTGATAATGGGACCATTAAGACCTCTTAATGGGATAAATGAGCAAGACTGCTGATGTCAGTGGCATCACCACAGCACAGTGAGTCCAATACCTGTGACCTGGCAAAGAGCTACTGAAATCAGAATAGCTGGGAGAGCAAAGGAGTAGATAGCTGATAGCTGACCATAAACCAGGAGTCCTACCTCCTGTTCCTCTGCTCCATCTATGCTGCCCCCCTAACCACTCTGCCTGGTCCAGCTCCTTTAGAGGGCAAAGGCAGCATCATACCTGGTCAAAGGCCTGATCAATCTCTTCTTGAAGTATCTCCAGGAAGCTCTCATTGAGGTCAATGAGCTCCTGGATGTTGCTGAAGATGCCTTGGAGCTGCTCCTGGCTCAGCAGCCCAGCCACCTGCATGGGGAGGTAGAACTCCTCTTTGATGATGCGCAGGTCCTCTCCATAGCTGGCCTCTGTGTTGACAAACTCCAGCACAGACTCCTTGCGCTCCGTCCTGCGCTTGCGGCACTTCTCGCAGAGATCAGCCCGCCTCTGGTTGCAGTTCTGCACGTCTGTCTCCACTGGGAGGTCCCTTTCTCCACAGTCGGTGCAGGGACGATGGGCTTCCCAGGCCTGCAGGGAGCTCAGCGTTTCAGACGCCCTATTCCTCCACTTCCTGGCTGCCATCTGGCCAATGCCACTGTCTGCCCTCTCCACATCTGCTGACTTGGTCCGGGTGGCCTCAGTGGGATCCAGGTCATCCCGGGCATCATTCACCCCAACAATCCCGCTGTCCGTGCTCAGACTGCTGACATTGCTCCAGTGATGTCTGGAGCGGAGGGAGCCCCGTGGGGTGCGTCGGGTCTCATCAAAGCTGCCACCATGGCCAAGGTTGGCTTTTGCTACCACTGGACCTGAGAACAGACACAAACCGTTACAGGCACTGCCAGCTTCACAGAGCTCACCCAAGAAGTTGTGCTGGCACAACTTCATTCCATTCATTCATTCCATGAATGGCAGGAACCCTGAGGCACAGGCTGGTTCTGGTGAAGCAGGGCTGTAAGCTGCCTCCCCACCCTGTTTTGCTGCTGAGACTGGTGCAAGTCAGAAGTGAATGGGTCCCAGGGTAAGTCTGGGATCTGTCATCTCTGCACTGCCCATACCTCATTTGGGCTGCATCTTCCCCTGCCATCTATCAGTCAGGGACAGAGAAGAGTAGATCCTGATTTCCTGGAAACCTGGGTACAACCCAGGATGCTTCCCTCCCCTAGTTGGCAGTTACTCCACATTTACAGTAGCACAGCAGGGCCCAGCATCTGGCCCATGAGCCCCCGAGTGTGCAGTGTACCATAGTCTCGCTCCTGCCGGCGCTTCTGTGCGTGCTGCCGCGCTGCAGCCGCGATCTTCAGCTCCAGCTGCTTCCTCTTCACCGAGTCTGTCGGCATCGGGTCACTGAAGTGCGGCCGCAGCCGGCACTCCCGCTGGGCCTTGGCTCCATCCGTGCTCTCATGGACAATGTCGGAGCTGGATCGGCGACAGGCAGGACTGGGGGTCTGCAAGGAAGGCAAGAAAGGGTTTGGAGCAAGGCTGAGGTCAAAGCAGCACCTGCTTTTGCAGACACTGGACTTCAGTTGCCAAAAGAGAGAAAAGGAAACTCATCAGCAGTGGGATTGTAAATGTAGCTCTGATACATGATGATTAAGAAATATGTCCCCCTGAGTCCCTCTGTCTTGCTCAGCCCTAACAAGTAAGGACCCCTCTTCATTTGCTATTGTATAGCTTTGAGTACAGCAGCTCCAAGGTGGTTGGATCATGGCTGTCAAATAACCACAAAGAAGTCAACAGCACAGCCCTGGCTATGGGTCTGTGCTCAGGGACCTGAGCTTGCTTGCAGCTGCTCTGTGAAGGTTTCAGCATTGCAGGGTCAGGAAGTCCAGCCTCTGTGCCCCACCTGCACCAGCAGCTTGCCCAAGGGGGCACTAGGAGAGGATCTGTCTGAACCCCCAGACACACTGGAAGCCATGAAGGGGTTATTGCTGAACTCCCTGCATGAAATGCAGCGGCACACAGGCAGGAGCAAAAAACTCACTCCTGCTTCATTAAGTGTAATAAAAAAGCTTCTGATGCTTCTCACAGAGTTTAATCAATCATGGGAGTTGGTACCAGATTGCTCTCTCCCAGCCTGCCCAGTTCCTACAATGAAGGGATCCTTCAGAGCTTTTAACAAGGAAAAAATCCTAAACACATGCATGAGAGGGGAATTCCTCTCCCTTACATTCCCTGCAGGTGGAGTGTCACTGGATGTCTCATTGCTTGGCTTGTCCTCCCAGGTCTCTGTTGCCATGGACATCGCTGTGGGCTGCTGGCTGTCCTCCAGAGGTGGGAGATCAGCTTCCCTCAGATCACACTGCCCCTTGGAGGGGGATTTGGCAGCAGTCTCAGCATTGCAGCTGCAAGGGAAGAAGCAGACTCCATTGAATATCACAGATGCAGTACTCCTGCTGTTCCTGACACAGATGAGACTGAGCAACAAGCCCAGGTTCAAACAACGATCTGCAACAGTTCAGGGAAAGTGCAGGCAGGGATCATGACTGGTCAGCATGGACGACTGTGCTTGTGTTTCAGGGCTCTAAGCACTGCTCAGTTAAGACAGTGCAAATTGGGTAACTGCACTCATGCCAACATCAGTCTGGGTTATCAAGTCTCGGCTGCTCACAGGGCATTTTTGTGTCCATAAAACATGAGGTGCTCCATAGGGACCGAAAACACTCCTTTCTAAGTAGGCCACATCCATATTTTCTGCTGTTTAAGGAGATGCTGCCAACACAGAAACCATATTGCTCATCTGGAAGAAAATCACCTGCTACAAACCATAATACTTTGAAGGGATTAGAGGATTAAAGGAGTATTCCCTCTGTTTTTCATCTCATTTGATCCCAAGCCTACTGAAGTCACTGGAAAGATACTATCTGTTTTCAGTGAACTCAAGATCAGACCTTTTTGGTGCACTTGAGACCTGAAAAGACTGGCAGTGTCTGTTGCTCTCACTAGGCAGTTCGGGGATGCCCTCATTCACGGCTGCCCGGTGCTAACAAGGGCCTGGCCTGGCTGATACAGGCAGCCTGTCCAACACCACGTTCCCCTCTCTGTAGACAGCATCACTCTCCAGACAGACACAGTCTGGTGCAAAACCACTGACTTGACAGCGTAGTTGACAGGCTGTCATTTGTGATACTATTTATGATGCATTTTTTTTAACAGACTCTCTAAGACATCTTATTTCCATGCATAATGAAGCCTGTCGGGAAGAATATTATTTTTTTTTTATTTTCGGTTTACTTAATTTTTATGGACTTGGATTCCTTTAAAAAGAAAGGTTGTGAGGACTGAATATGGATGCTTGTATATACAGGAAGCCAGTGTCTGGAATGTATTTCAGGTTCTGCATGTATTTTATGCTTAACAAAAATCTCCTATGAGAAAAATCTGCTTCTTCTTAAAGGCTTCACTTGTGAACTTATGCTGCTAGGTCACACTGCTAATGTGCAATTCCAACAGTGTCAACTACAAGCAAACACATGAGACAGATGGGCATTCTCCTTGCAGTGAATGACAGTTGGCTCCAATAACAAACCATCAGCCAATACTAAAATCACTGAAGAGGGAACAAGTCTCCCAGAACACACACTGGCTCTGTTGTCAGGCCAGAAAAGTTGGTTTCATCTCTCCAGCTGATGCTTTTTCATCTTCCTCCATTTGTGTTTCCAGGTCCCTGCTGACACAACCAGTTAAAAAGAGTTTAGCCGTGACTATGTGGCAACAGAAACAGTGCCAACAGCAGGCTCTTGGCATGTGCTTTTTGCTGTCCCCCTTCAGGTCTCTACTCCCCAGCCTGTAGAAGGGGAGTGCCAACATCACTGCTGGCACAGAGCAGTAGCACTTACAAGGCAACAGTAAGAGCAACACAGGCACCCAGCAAGGCTGCAGCCCCACTGTGGTTCTGGCCTGACCTGGTCTGTCTTGAGAGGTTCCTGTCTCCTTCCTCCCTCCTGTCCCCAGCCATGCTTGGAGTACCACCCCTTAAGTGTGTGTAACTATCTGTGTAGCCATGATCGAAAATCAATCTTGAAATTATATGGGTTTAAACCCCCCCCTCATGTATTCTCAGACAGATAATTTCACCCATGTTTCATTGAGCTGTGTAAAGTATGAAGAGATCAGCTGGGCAAAACCCATGGGAAGGAAGGCACAGGTCAGGGAGCAAGAAAACTCTTGAAGAGGATGTGCCACTGCCAAAAATCACCCTTTCCAAAAGCTGCTCCTGCTCAAACAGCTCCTGGTTAAATAACACAGAAAAGGGACCATGCTGGGGCACAGAGAGGCAATGGGATGCATCCAAGGTTAGTAGCAGAGCTCATAATTGGAATATTATCTTCTCGATCACACCATCTCCCACTATACAGAACATACTCTCAAGAGATATGCTGAGCTTTCATTTGTCATTTTCACAGTGCTTCAAGATCATCCACTTAAATATGGGAAGCACTCCAGAGTATTGCTGCTCCTCTAAGTGAAGCTGACAGCAGCTCTCTGCTGATAGGGTCTACAGACCAGATGCCACCACTTATTTTGGTTTCCATAGCCCAAAAGAGATATTTAAAAAAATCTCCAGACGTGATCTATAGTGGGAATAAGAGCCAATACTACCCAGAGAGCTTAGCTAAGGAAACATGACTGAAGATTGAGAAATTCAACCCACCCCATGGCTGGTCAGCTGGAGGTAAGAAAGGCAATGATGTAGAGCCCACATTGTGTGACAGGAGATTTCTTCATCCCTGGTTTGACTGCTCTACTTCTTGTTATGATTAGATCCCTTCTGCTTGATGAACTGGCCATGTGATCTTGGGGCAAGTGCTGCTCCCCACACTACTAGATCAGAGTGTGATCAGGGAGATGTGGACAGAACAGGGAGGATAAAAGTAGCTTTGTGGAACTACATCTTAGGGCTACTCCTTTAACCTTTGCCTCTGGCTTAGGAGGAATAGGGGACATTGCCAAGAAAACAGGATATTTCCCCTTCTCTAGTGCCCTCCTCCTGGCAGAGATCTGTGCTGCCAACAAGTTCACACCATCACCTGCTCAAGCAAGTCAAGTCCCCTCTGCCCTCACAGAGCAGGGCAGAAGGGGGGACTCCAGCATCTTTCCTTCTGTTGGATTAAATCACTTCTTGGGACAGGAGTTTGTGCCGGGGGTTGGTGACAGTTTTTCCTGTTCTCCCCAAGAGAGGTGATGCACTTGAGCTAACACAGGGAGGACCAGTTCTTTTCTAATGTGTTTTAAACCTCTGGCCATCAACTCTGAATTTCAAGGAAGTGGAGGTGCTGGGGATGGTGTACAACTGGAAATGCACCTGCTTTTCTCCACTGTCTCTATGGGCCTCTTCACGGTTTTATGATTGTCTAAGCCAGCAGTTCTCATCCCTTCCCACATGTTCCTGACTCCTTCTGACTAACGGAAACATTTTTGTGCATGCCTTCCCTGCTGTCACCTGCCTTCCTGACTTGGAGTCCTCTGCTAGGGGAAGTTGTACATTGTACACTGTACCCACTATCCTCTTGTCACCCCACATACAGCCCATCACTCTTCTCAGGAAGCCATCTTTCCTTGGCTAAATTGTGCAGCCTTCTGCTGTCACCATGTTCCTAATTTCATAGAAACAAACCTGAGGTATTTGCATGTCCTTATCCTTAAAATTCCCCACTTAAGCAATTTCAGAAAGTGAACTATATACTGAAAAGCTTACAGGATTTTCACCTAGATAGCAACACCGCTTCCCAGCCAGGACTACAACCCAAGTTAAGGGGCTCCAGTGACCCACAAGGGGGCTAAAGCCACCATAATTATGAAACTGACAATCAAATCTTCACTGACAAAGTATTAAGTCAATTGAATGAATCTTAAGTAATTAACAATGAATTACTATGGAGACTGCTAACTTACAGACAAAACTGCTTTGTAAAACTGACACTTACACAGAAGCACTAGAAAGAGAAGACAATTTTAGCTATTTTATTTTGTGATGCTCTATCACAACATCTCTATCAGAGGCTTGCTAAGCTGAGTATCTGTGGAAATGGATCCAAATCCCCAGCTTTCAGCTAATTTTATTTGAGACTTAGAAAAAATGTGGCCTGGATGCCAGCGATCATAATTTAGCATCCAAAATGCAGACAAAATCTCCCACCTCTGCAGTGAAAATCAGCTGTAGTAGTGAACATTCAGAGACATTACAGTCTCAGGTGAAAATGATGGAAAAATAGTAAATTACTAAACAAAGGAAACTGGAGTTTCCCAATAACCAGTGCTTTGGCAATAACAATTACCATTAATTATTATTATGGAAAATAATACAGCCAGAGTGGTTCCTTCACATATAAAACTATCTCTTGAATACTCTCTCTCTCTAAAAACCATTGTCATTTTTAGATCAACTGTCATTTTGGTGTTAATAAAAATTGCTTCATAGATTTTAACACAGCCAACTAGTGAGACTGAGCACATTCACAGAAAAAAACTCCACTGTGGATATTAAAAGCACAGAAGCCACACACAAAGGCCCTGGGCAGGAAGTGTTTGGAGGCTGGGAGAGTAGAGGGAAGGAAGATCATATACACTCCTCATTTCCTGTACTTTGCTCTGCATGCAGATCAGGCTTAGATACCAGTAAAATCATTGATCTGCAAAGAGACAGCTGTTCTTACACCCTTACTGCTTGTGCCATTCTGTGTATTTCATTTCACATTCATGACAAAACTAGCCTAATCCATTAAAAAGGTTGCATCCCATAACATTCTCATCTACCTCTTCACTGGGTTTTCATACTGTAGAAGAAAAGCACAAAGGCTGGGCTGGACAGCTGAGGGAAGCACAGGGCTCTGACACCACCTACTTTCCTTTGGGTTATAAAGCTGCAGAAGTATTTCTGCTGTCAGTGTGGCTTCAGCCTCACTTAAGTTCTTTCAGACAACTCTCATTCCTGTGAAGAAATCACTATTATCTCCTCTAAAACCAGAGTCCAGTCTCAGCCCATGCATTCCAGAAATAAAAATGCAGCACACAAGGTTGATGCCCTGGCATTTCACACATCCATCTGTGGATTGCAAAAGCCACCAGGAACCAAGTCTAATGCAATTCTTGGCAAATCCAACCATGAAAGCCAAGTGCATGGAAACAAACCACTCCACCAACATTTACTCCTCCTTTTCCTATCAGCCTCATCTCGTGATAAGACAGCGATAACTTCTCCAAATTCTTAGCTTCTAGAACTTTGCTGATCCCTACTGTGTCACCCAGCATAGAAAGGGATCCCCATATCTTTGGCAGGAGGGAGGTAACAGACTGCAGTGTCCAAAACTAGGATAGAGAAAGCAGCCACTGTGAACATCTTACCCAGAGAAGGGGAAAAACCCCTTCTGGATGGAGAAGGAAGGCTTTATGGAAGTATTTTCTCCGGCTGCCTACAGAGAGATGGCAGAAGGACAGTATTTACAAGTACTTTGACTCACTCCCTGTGCAGGCCTCCAAGATGTGGTTAAAGACTCACAGCAGCCATCTTGCCCTTGTGTGCCTGTTCACTATAAACAGCCAGCAAGTGAAAGCACTTGCTGCTGCATGTCACACTATCTAAAGTCATGTCACTGGTGGGTCAGAGTCTACCTATTTCTTCAAAGGAATCAGTTCAGTACTTTGTATCCTTTCGCTGTCTTATACTTTTAAAAAGCAAAAAAAAAAAGGACATTTTGACAATTTAATACAGAAATAAAATGGGTGGGAAACTGGGCGTCAGAACTACTAATGGCTGTTGTCTTTACAGGATTAAGGTGCGCAAAAAGGCAAAGCCTGGATGAAAATGCTTTTTCATGTTTAATCCCCTGCAAGGTGGAATTTAAGCCAAACAGCTTTAAAGACGTGTCCACGTGGCTATCAGAGACTCCAAGATGAAAGGCTCTGTCAATAACACATTTAAGCTACAGGAATTAAATGTACATATCAGGAGAAAGACCAGATCATTAACAAGTGAACTGCTTTCAGGTGACCCCACGGAGCATGTTACCTTTTCTTAATAAGTTCCAAGGCTGAACCTATGAATTCATCCTTCATTTTTTGCAGCTTAGCTCCATAGCTGGATAAGTCTGTGGCTTCTAACAGCAGCGATGAACAGCAAGAGGACTGGGCTTCAGAAGGCAGTGACTGCCCTGCAAGGTGGAGGACATCATTTAATTGTCTTGTCTCTCCTTTCTGCTGCTCATCACTGAAGATCTCCTGCCCAACACTGTGTATTGCTCCTGCCTGTAGAGGTGATCGAGGAATAGGACTGGAGCAAATGGGGACTGGTGACATATCTGGGATGGAGGTCTGGAAGGCTCTGTCCTTCACCTCAGGACTGCTCATCTTGAAACCATCCCATGTGGCTGGGTTTTGGGAAATGCCAGCAGAGGTGTGGTTTTCATGAAATACATCATCATCCTCCTCCACTGTGACAGCAGGTTCATTCACAGCTTCAGTCTCTAAAGCTTCTGGACAGACATTCTTACTATTTTCCTCCTCCAGTGTCTGGTTTGCAGGCAGATCTTTTTTCAAGCAACCTGCTGGCCCACTGCTGCTGCCAGATGAATTTCCCTCCTTACTTCTCATTTGCTTGAACTCCTCAAAGGTCGGTATGTAGAGCTTCCCTTTGCAGCGGCCTTTCTTGCTCTGTCCCAATGTGACTTTGCCATCTGTTTCCCCACAGTACTGTTCTATGCTCTCTGCTGTTCTGGATTTGCTCATCTCATGGCTTTCCCCAGCATGCTGAAGGGACAAACTGGGGGAGCTATTCTGCCTTCGGAGCTGAAGCCTCCTCTGAGCCTCCTGCTTGATGTCTTCTGGACTGATGATGGTGTGAGCAAAGCACAGCCCCTGCCCCGCTGTGAGGCTGTGCCTGAGAGCAGTGTGTCGCACCAGAACCGTGCAGCAGTTCACAGCACAGCTGTTCTTGCACTGCTGGCACACCTGGCATTCAAAGCACTCCTGGGCCATCAGCTCAGGCAGGGCCACCTGTGGGCGCACAGGCTTACAGGGCTCTGCCACCTTACTGCTGTGCAGCCTCAGCTTCTCCTTCAGCTCTTTTCTGGCATCCCCGTGTAGGGATTTTTCCTCTGTGGAAGGGAAGAGCCACTGAGGCACTTTGGCAAAGGGAGGGAGGAGCACATTCTGTGCAGATCGAGATGTCTGTTTAGCACGGAGAGAAAGGTTCCTCAGAGAGTCTGATGTGCTCTGTACTGAGGCCACATCCACACAGCTTTCTGTCCACTGACTGGTGCCTCTACAGCGAAAGATGATCTCGTTATCCAGGCTCCGGCAGTGAGAAAACACCTCACAGTCAGCAACTGTTGCCCAGTGTAGGTTTTCCACACTCCGATACATCCGGTTTTCCACAGGAGTGGCCAAAGGTGCCTTGCCTGGGTGGCAGGCAAGAGTGTGGAAGTCCCCAGAAAAAATATGAGTGTCTAGGTTCTTTAGTGGATGCATGCTGCTAACTGAAAAATCCTTTAAGCCATGTTGTGCACAGAGCTGATTATTTTGGCAGCTCGAGATCACCCGGCAGTGTTCCTGTCTCTCATCAACACTGATGTATGTCATAGCAAATGCACATGGAGGCTCTAGGACAGTGGCGTCTAGGGGGACAGGAGGGAGCTGGGGTGTCGCTTAGATGCCAGTCAATGTCCACAGACCACAGACAGCAAAGTGTGCTGCTGGGCACTCACATAAGAGAGCTCTCACATGGGTGGAGTCGCCATGAGTAGAAGACCTGTGAATGGAAGGAAAGATGAGTTACTGAGGCAGCCTGGTGCTGACTCGCAGGATGCAGCAGCAGGTCTGCTTCCAGGGTGTGCAGAATCCAACATCAACTGCTTGTGTAGGAGCACAGCAGCGTAACCGGGAGATGAGCCATGGGGTTTGAGGCAGGGAAGCTTTTTCTTCTCCAGCCAAGCCAACAGTGGCCTTACACTACCTGTCTGAATTTGGAGAAGTTCATCCTAACTACCCTCAGCAATTCCCTCACAATAACATTGCTCAACTCTAGAGACAAATGCTCTGAAGTGCTTGCTGCAGGTTCAGCTTACTTACACAGCAGCACTAAGGAGACGGCAGGTTTACAAGAGATAGTGAGGTTCTTTCCCTCAAATGGAGTCCAGACAAGAGTGTATGAGTTAAGGGGGATGCTAGGTCTGGGAAAGGATGACATAACTGTGGTCTCCTTGAAGACCCAAGTAGCAAGGAAGAAGAAGAAGGCTGACAGGTGGTGGTTTTTTGCCTGACAGTCACATTGCAGCCCCTTATTGCTCCAATTCACCCTTCACGAGGAAGATACATATGGTTTATTGACTGCACATGGTAGCCAAGCATTGCCAAGGCCTTTCCAGTGCAGAGACAAAGGTACCTTACAGACTTTCACAAATGCACCCTCCTGACTCCTTAGCCACAGGTCCAAATGATCATCCTCCCATGACAGTTCAGTGGAGGCCCCAAAAGAGAAAGCTGTGCTTTTCAAGGCTCTTCCTATGAGCTGTGTTCAGCACTGTGAGGCCCAGGGAATCTAAGTGACTAAATCACATGTTCAGAGTGGAAAACTATGTCTCTAAACTCCAGTTTGGGCCAGCAGGATGAAGACTTAGTGGCTAAGTCCTTGCTGGAAGTGGATGGAGCCTCCTTACATTGAATGGAGAGACTCTAGATCTCTTTTAGGGATTTAGGCCTCATGGACTTGCCAGCAGTCACATAAAACATCAGTGTCTCCTACAGCCTAGTCCCCTCCCTTCCTTGGCAATCAGAGGCAAAGGGAATGAGTGAGTGCCATATGTAAAGGAGAATAAGACTGGGCAGGGTATATGGGGTTAGCCTAAGATTTGTAAGGGCAAGATAGAGCTGGGATGGTGGGGCACAAGTCTTTAATGATAAGCTAGGCAAGAACCAACCAGGTTGAACGCACAGGAAGAGGTCTTGGTAAAGCAAGAGAGAACCAGTTACAGCCCAGACTGTTCTGTAGTGCAGCTGGATTCCCCACACGTGGCAAACTATTCAGGGAGCACATCCACCTTGATCAGGAAGGGAATGAAGAGGTTTGTTACTCCTTGAAGGCTAACAAACCACAGACACCTAGCCATTTGATGCACCAACAGACACCATCTGAGGGGAAGTCTGAGGTATGGTATTGCCTGGAAGCCAATCTTGCTAACACACTGTGAGCTTGATTCATTCCTTGCTTAGAGTGGCTCAAATTAGCATATTTTCCCCGCATTAATGAAACTACGTCTAATCTCATCTCAGAGAGGGAAGGCAAAACTGCTCCTCTGGTTCACCACTGAATGAAGGACATAATTTCCATCCTTCATAACTGCTAAAAATAAAAATTAAAACTAGCTCTCAAAATGTGGCTGTTCCCCAAGATGTTACAGGCACTTCTCACCCGGTCTTCTCATGGTGGGGCTGAAGTTCCCCCTTCTTCACGGCTCTGGAGGAGCCCACAGGTGACAGCAGAGAAACGTGAGGATCAGGACTTTCTGTGCTCAGAGGTTATAACATAATCTGTCAAGAAAGAGAGAATTATATGATGTGAAAGCCAGTCACTGAGCAGAGAGCATGGCTCCTGGTAGTGCCGAAGGGCTCCTGTGAGAAAGTGCTGTTAATAAAGGATGCCATGCCCTGTCAGGTTGGTCTGTGATCAGGTCACAGCCACAGGACTAAAAGCCACCACGTACTTTTGGCACTATGCTTTCAGAACAAGAAGAAAGAGAAGACAGCCCTTGCTGCAGTGAGAGCAGAGACTAAAGCTGCCCTTGCCCAAGGCAGGGAGTTACACAGAGGAAGGCCTGAAGAGAAAGCAAGGCCCATGTGAGGCATGATCCTGGGCCTGGCAGGCTCTGCATGTCTGCGTGTGACAGCAAGGGGCCAGAGAAGAAAGTGCACAGGCAGGGGCAGAAGCAGTCAGGAGAAGAGCAAGGAAGCAGAGGCACAGAAACAACAGGGTGGGATCTCTCTGTGGGTGCACCATTCACAAAGAGATGGGCAGCACTGAGAAGACAATTGATTTTTGCCCTCATGATTCTCTTCAGGTGGGAGTTCACTGTCAGGGCTCATAGACCTGACTCCTCTATGGGTGCAGGTCAGCCACAGTGATGCCAGGCATGGGAGGTCAGGGGCCACTCTGTTCCTGCCTGCTCAAGTGCACAGCACAGGCCATACAGGGGGATTTACACCCCTCCATTTTTCAGGGGAATGCCTCAAACCCTCCAGCAGGTGAGGGTACCCCTCTGCACTGCAGAACAGCACAGACCCATTCCCTCAGCAGTCATGGAAGGTGTCAGTGCTCTCAAGCACTGCCAGGCAGCAGGGACCTGCTGCTGCTTTGTCTGGGCAGAATTTTCTAGAAAATGTGCATGAGATGGCAAAAGTCACTTTCAGGGAAGGAGTAGCTGGAATAAAATCTCCTGTGGGCACAGTGGGGGCAGGCAGAGTGAAGGACAGAGAGCAGGAGCCAGAGGCAGATTTGCAGAGCAGAGGAGCCAGAGAAGACAGAGAACAGCCAGAGCTGGCTGCGAGACAGCAGGGGACAGAGACTTTCCAGAGGAGCCTGAGCAAAGTTTGCTGACATGTAGGCAAGAACCAGAATTTACTGGATTAAGTGCAGAAAGATGGGAATTTTGTCTCCAAATAATTTATTTTAATATTTGTCACCCATCGGGGGTGAATTTTTTCTCTGAACAGGGTTTTTTTTTGTTTAAACACTTCTGACACAGGAAGTCCCTCTGATACTTCCATGAGAGCTCAGGGCAAAGGTGCACATGGATGCAGCTCATAGGTGGGTGTGCAACGGAGTCTGGTGCTCTGGCTGGAGTGATGGGGAGCCTCAGAAATCAGTGAGTTCTGTTCTCCCAAACACCTGCAGGGCAGCTGTGGAGATCTCATAACAGCCAGCTCAGACAGCAGCACCTTTCTTCCCTGTCACTTCACTCTTGGAAGGACCATCTCTTTCCAGCTGAACTCTTGTGATCTTGCCCATTCCCCCACGTCACCGCCCTGAGGGCTGTGCACAGCATGTCAGGCAGCTAAGCTTAATTTCACTGAGCACCCTAGGCAGCTGCTGCCCGAGTCATGACCTGGACAGGGGACTGGCTGAGACACAGCCTCCTTCCCCCCACAGCTCAGGGATGCGGAGCAGGAGAAAAGCAGTGGTCTCTCTAAAACACCAGGTAATTTGTCCCTGGTTTGTAACCAGGAAACAGAGTGTTTCCCCCTCCTTCCCCTGTTCTTGTGCTCCATGGCACACAGCAACTGCATCATCTTTCAGCTCCAATGCTTGCATTTGTCAGGTCATTGACACCCCATGATATAAAACATGTGCCTACACACTCAGATCCCAAGTAACATGGGCACAAGCCTGTTGTAGGCAGTCTGCTGGAGGAGAGCACAAGATGGAGACAGAAAAAAAACCCCAAAAAGTTAATATGCTTCTGGTTGATAAGCTAGAGATGACCTTTGAGCACATACTTTCAGGCCCACAGTACACAGAGAGTATTTACCTGCAGTCTTATATGGTCACCAAAAAAGAAACATTGGGAACCACAGCAATCTGAAGGTTTATCCTCCCACCACCTCAGAGCTGTAAGTACATGCTACAGCTACAGCAGGTGATTCCAGGTATTGACTAGCAAAGGTCAATGAAATGTGAGGCAATGGAAGGAAGGAAGAAAATGCTGATTTCTTACATGGTGACCCAACTCTGGGTCCTAATTTACCCTCTCCTAAAGGTACACAGCAGCCTAATGCATCCTCTGCTCTCCTGCACTTAGACCAAGCACTGAGTTGCCCATTCTTTGTCACTCTCCAGTGTATGTGAGCACTGTGGATTGAAGCTACACTCCTTCATTTACCCACCTGGGTACTTCCAGGCAGTGCTGTCCACACTTACCCAAAGCTCAGGCTTTATTCCAGACCAGCAGTTCTCCAGGCCAATGGTCACTTATTCCAGGCCAAATAGCAAAGCGGAGTTTAGTGTTGGCTGCTGCTGCAGCACATCATTGCTCCTCAATCACATTTTCTGTGAAACATTTGCCTGTTCCCTGGCTCAGGGACTGAAAAGCTTCTAGTGGTTATAAGCCTCATGTCTTAAGTGAGCATAAGACTAAGGGCAGTGTGTGCTCAGCTTATTTTCTACCATGTGATTCTGTTTAATCAACTTCTCCACTACTCTGATAAGTGCCTGCTTGGAGACTTGCCACGAATCTTAATTTTCATGTAAAATCCCACCCAAAAACTTATTTCTCAAGGATTAAAGCTTGAAGGATAAATTATTTCTTCCCAAACAAATCAGAACCGTTCTGCCTGGCTGACCTTCCCAGCAAAGCACGAGATAAAGTGTCAGGAGGATGAAGCAGGCAGGCACAGGATAAGTAGCTCATTGCTGATGAAAAACACTGTGGAGAAGACCAGACATTTTCAAGGACTCCAGGAATATCAGGACAAGGGATCACAGAGCCTCACAAGGCCTCAGGAAAAGAGGTCACCAAATCTGGCAGGGCTGAGTAGGTTTACTAGTGCTGCTTTGCAGAGTTTCCTGCAGCAAGATTTACTCTATAGATTTATCAAACAGGGACATTTGTTCCATGAAATGGTGGAGAGCAGCTTGCTATTGTCTGGCATCTCCTGCTTAATCAGAGACATCAAGTAAGACTGGTACATTTTCCACTTTCCACATTTACAAGATTTCAGTCACAAACAAATGAGCTTCCGAGTCATGGCCATCACACCGGATTCCTACGTCCAAGGGAGGGGAATAACTGCAGATCCTTACTCCATCTTGAAATAAGAGGTGATACTAACCTTCAGATTTTATTCTAATGTCTCTGCATTAGGTTTTGCAAACTGCAGCACTGAACAGAGGTTAGTTTATTCTGGATTACAATCTCCCTTTTATTTCAGGGATCCAGCCAGCTAGAGGGATGTGAACAGCACATTTCAAAGAGCTATACAAAGGATTTTAGCAAGCCATTTTGCTGCTGTGAGTTTTGTGCTATTTGATACAGCAAACCTCATGGTCACAGCAGGATCTGCTTACTGCCACGTCATGCACATCACTTCAGCTGCTTAGCAGAACACCAGCAGTCTTAAGGGAAAGAATGCCAGATGTTTTATTTTTTTTTCATGTTAAAGGTTAACAAGAAAAAGAAAGGTGCCTTGGCTGTATTTGCTTTCTTAGCTGTTCTCTTAACCAGCATTGTGCTGCAGAAACTGGTTGATGAAGAAAAGGTGACAGTAGTTAAATTTCTTGGGGTATTTTTGGTCTGTTGTAGCAGCTGAAACAGGAACACAGCTTATGTAGTGTCTGTTAATTGCAGCAGGAAAGGTGCAGCCACAGTAGTTCTCTAAACCAGTAAAGTTTCCTGGGTTTCTTTCTCCTTCCTAGGGTAAACAGCTAATCATAACTCCCTGAGTTTACAGTATTATCACGGCTTTCACTGTCCTCTGCATGGCATAAATCAGGACTGCTAACAAGAGGAACAACTGCCAGATTGATTTCAAAACCAGGTAATAAAGGGAAAACAATAACCTTTATAGTCTGCTCACTGATTTATAGTCTCTATGTTCTCACCTTAAGCATAAGCAAGAACTACAAAGTCTCAGAGCCAGCTTGGCATGGGGAACCCCTTAAGACACAGTACAGCCCAGGGTCGAGAGGTTGCTGAGAGCACAGGCAACAGTATTAAATTCTGCTGTGTTGTGAGCTGCTTGCTTCACCATGTGATATTGTCTAGCCATTTTCCCTCCTTTCACATCTCTTCTCCTAATCCTTTTTGGGATTTTTTTGTCCTGCTTCTCCAAGTCTTCCTCCATCCCACTGCATTCAATACAACACAACAACTTGTTGTTAACAACTTGTCCAGAAAAACTGGTCTTGGCCACGGTCAGGGCTGGCTGGTCAGAGCAGCCCAAAGGGCACACATGTGCCAGCCAGATGTGTCACAGAAATCTGTCCACAGTATCTCTTGATCACCATAGGAACATCCTGCTAAGGATCAGCTCAGTTCCAACAGGGAGAGTGTAGGAATCACCATAACTTCATGTGAGTTTCTCTTTGGGCCAGATTTGCTCTGAAATAGTCTCAAGGCAGTGGAAAAGCTACTCTCAAAATTTAATCGATTCACTTAAGTATCCTTGGCTCCTTTTCTGTAGGATTTTTAAGCTGTTTGGGAACTATTTTTATTGACATAAAAGGTTTCACCTGAGAAGCCCTACTGCTCCACACACCTGTGCATTTGGCAGCAGTGCCTTTGATGAATTTTTCTGGCTGCTCTCTTAGTCTAAGCAGCTTCTCCTTCTTGAGTCCCAGCATGGTTTCCCCCTTGTGTTCCTCTTTCAAAAAGGCTGTGATGAGATGATGCTTCCAGCCTACCTCCAAGGGCAGGCGTTCCAGCACATTGATTTCAGGTAGCATACTTGCAAGGTGACTTGTGCTCCCTCTTGATTCCTTGCTTTGGGAAAGGGTACCTCCTTTTGTCTCACCAATGCACCACTCAATCTCTCACACAATATTGCTCCAACAGTCCTATCCTACTGATGATGCAGCAGAGCGACTGGAGCTTCAGAGAATTAACATCCATCTGGCAGCAAAGGAAGGCTGAGTAGGTTGATTCTGTAACAACCACTCCTGGAGACACCAGTGTGACACCCCCATCAATGTCCCAGCTGGAGTTGTTTGTCATCATCAGCTGTGAAGCATCCCAAGAGATGGTAGCATCCACCATCTGCCAAGCTTTCAGTGACTCAACACCCTGGCTGACCACAAAGCTCCTTTGGATGACTCCCTCTCAGGATGAAGCCAGTTCCATTGGCAATGGAGTCCTCTTGTGGGACAGATCTCCCACAGCACCTATGACCTTGACCAGGGTACATCTGATTGACAGATGCTGCTCTTGTCTGTAACACTGTGAGCCACTCTGCTCCCCTCTTACAGCTGGAGAAGGTGTTCACAGGGTTATACCCAAGCAGAGACAATGCTCAGGCTTGAGTTAGCTGATATTCAGGACGCAGGTGGTTTTCCCTGACCTGTGTTGACACAGGCAAACATTCCCAGGCCTTTGGGTCATGCAGAGCAGACCTTGCCCACCACTTGCCTTGGTCATGGCATACACACACAGCACTCACTATTTGCCTTACGAGGAACAGACATGATCTGAGTACAGGCTCTGACCTTGTACCGTACCTAACAAAGACACAGGCAGTTCTCAGAGGCAAACCTGAGCCAGGAAAATCTACCCATCCCCCTGTGAGATCTGGGAATTAAAAAGCCATATGTCAGCTCACTTTACAACCTGGCACCTCCACTTCTCCTTCAAACCCCACTCTGCATAGGTATAACATCAGCACTAACTGCAGAAAATGGTTCCAGTATGGCTACAAGTGAATTTGTTATTTCTTGAGAAATGGAGAGGAAAAAAGGTTAAGGCTGTGACTTGAAGCTCAGTCCCAGCAAAGGGTCCAACATCAGTTGTGACTTCACTTCAGCTCCAGACCATTCTCCTCCAGCTCCCTGCCAGAGGTGTGCCCCAGCCCAGCCCTGCTACACTCAGTCAATGACACACACCTTTGTGAGGCAGCCCAGTACTGTCAGCCCAGTGCTCTGCCTCCAGCTGTGGTCAGCAGCACATCCTTTTGGAAAGAGCAACACAGATGGAGCATGTCTGAGGCTGAAAAATGATGAGGTGGACAACTACACCTCAGATCATCTAAAACTGTCTTGATCCTCTCTGCATGTGTTTGAGGAAGGCAGAAGGGACAATGCAAAAAAAGCAGGGCATAATATGTCAGTTGAATATGAGAACTGACAGGGAAAAGTAAATCAAGCCAGTAGCAGGAAAAGGCTGGCTGCCCCCTTCCCTTTGCAGCATGTGAGGAGGATCAACAGAGCCTTCACGTAAGCTGAATGTTGTCATCTTTTGTGCATTGAAGACCAGCATTTCAACTCATCATTTTCATTCACTTTCTGGCAAGAAAGAGGTAAAAAGCCACTTCACATTTAATGGGAAAAATAAAATCAAGTCCCTTTTTAATATCGTCATTTAACTCATGATTTAATCTCATGATTTGCAGGGCCTGAGTAATGATGCTGGATTTCTTTCAGGGTGGATATACCCCTGGCTGAGCTAGCAATACATGACCATCAGGGCACACCAAAATATAACAATTCCCATGCCCTATTACATTGCTTCCACCAGTCCCAGAAGGACAACAGAAAACCAGTCCTATGCAGTTGGCTCCCTCAGGGTGGCTGAAGGTATTCCTTCTTCCTTGTTCTAAGATTGTCCTGAGAGTCTCAGCCTAATCCTTAAAATGCATAAAGAAATCACACCCTAATTCTAACAATAAGCTGTATGTTGAATGTTCCTACTCCTTTCCTTGTAGTAGGAAAATGTTTTTTGCAGCACAGCCAAAAATGTTAAACTTTGAGTGCACTAGTGGCTTACTGCATCAGTCTTTCCAACCAGGCAATATGAACCTTGGCTCCCATCTCACTAGTGGGGAAAGAAGCCACACAACTTAATTCTGTTGATCTCAGTTCATTAACTTAGCACTGGAAGCCACTCCAGCACTACCAAAGCTTAGGGTAGGTGGATGAGCAGAGCTCTTCCATGCCGGCAACACATGTGAGACTGGAAAGAGATCTGGAAGAGGAAGGAGGTGTTGAGGACAGTGAGGGAGATATATGATCTCATCCTACACCTTGCTTGGTTATATCCCAAAGCTGTCAAACACTGTGTCATACTGCTGGCAGAGGCAGGTTTGCCATGAGGAAATGTGGATGACAGCAGCACGAGCAGTCCTGGTCAGGTGTGGATGGCCATGGGCAGTAACACTTCTCATTCCTTTGGCTCTGGAGGCACTCGGCAATGCTTCTACAGAAAACCAGGCAGGACTGTGCTCACCACCTGTCTCAGTTGAGGGATGTATCCTCAGAAGGTGCAGCACTGCATGTTACCCACTACGAGGCACTGGGAGTCCTGACAGGGAGCTGGTGCAGCTGGCCAGGCTCTGCCTGTACATCAGTCCCAAGGGACATCACAAGCTCTTCCCTACCTACCAAAGAGAAATTATTTTCTTCTTTTTTGCAGATTTTCAACTCCTCCCATGGGCCTCTCTAAACAACCCCCTCCCTTTCAGATGCTGATTCTTTTCAGCTGATTAAACTGTGGACCAGACCATGAGCTCTGTGTAAACCAGTATTGCTTGTCAATGCTAATTTACACCTGCTGAGAATTTCCCTTCCTTCACCATTTAGCAGAATTATATGACATGTCTTTTATCTCTCTTCACAGTTTAGCCTGCCATTCCCCTTCCTTGGCCCCCAAGCCTCCCACTTTGCTCTGAACTCCCTGGAGGTTTACAGGATAAGTTGCTTATTTGCAATGTAAAGTGTCTCTCAGAACCACATCCCCCATGCAAACAAACCCAAGAGAGGCACATTTATCCCTACTTGTGCAACAAATCCAGCCCCATCTTTTCCTGGCAGCAGTTCCCTAAGCACACACTGCACAGGACTTGCTAAGGGCAGAAATATGTCCCCTCATTGCCATTACACAATGCAGGACTCCTCTGGGGAGATGCAGAGGATGGAGAATGAAAGGATTGATTCCACAGAGACCCTGAGCTCTTTCCTTTCTCATTGAAACTGATGGTGATGGCTTGCCATCCAGATCAGCACCCTGTAGATTCTGACTGTCAATAGGCAGGATACCATTAATGACTTCTTGTTGCTATGGTGATATTGATGGATAGCCCTTGGTGTTGGTGGGAATCCTGGGAAAGCAATTAAAAAAAAAAAAAAAAGGGTCAACAAAATGTGAGTTTGCCCACAAATGGGCAGTTATGTGACATACTTGATGAAGTCAGTGGCACTTCACACCTCTTGCCTCCTCCTGCCTCCTACAAGAACAGCACGGTGTTCTCCAGAGCCAGGGCAAACCTGCTGACAGCAGGGCTCTGGTGCAGAGGTGCAGTGCTGCAAATGCATTTCATTACTAGGCATTACTTTTGCAGCTTCACCCTGGCAATTCGTTTCACATACAGAGCAAAAATCTTGGCTCCAGTGAAATCACTTGGACCTGTGCCAGTGGGCAGAGAGCCAGGATTTCCCCCAGCTCTCAGGATGCCTTATCGCTAGTGACAATTTCATTCAGCTGCCTCGATAGCCACTGGGAACCCCCTGCCTCTCCAGAGCTGTTTCAAGCATGGAAAAGCCACTGTTGCAGTTTTTTTGCTCTATTTCGCTGAGGCTCAGTGCTGTGCTCTCTTTGAAGGTGGTGCCATGGGCTCTCTCTCGGCTTCCTACTTTGCAATGTGCAGTTTAGAGCAACCTTTCACCTTTCATCCCAACTGAATGACCACTGGAAATGACAGGCTGGGTTCCAGCCACAATTGAGCCTTTTCACTTTGCACAAATGTTTTTGGGATTTGGGCACAGGAGCCATCTTCCTAAAATAACATTTCTCTCTGACCTTGCTTTCTGTGGGAAAATCATTTCTAATTCAGGTTGGTGGCACATTAATGAAGAAGTGATAAAGCTGCAGTGGAACTGCCTCTTTCTCTACAGATGCTATTTCTCTAAGCCCACCAAGGAGTGCACAAACTGCAAGATGCCTTTTTTGGGAGGAGATTTTAGTATGATTAGCAAATTCCAGACTATGCTTTTTGTCTTAGCAAAAACTCTTACCTTTTCTGCTTTGTTTTATGTCTAGGAGTACATACAAATTTACTAAGGAACCTTTTATTCCTAACAATAGTTACCACTCCAGGCATGTATCACTCCATCACCTGATGGGCACTCTTAATGCAGAAAGTTTTTATTCATTTGGATCTGTTATTACAGAAGAATTATATCCACAGGGGAGCATTATCTATAGCAATACCATTACATAAATAGTTTTGCCAGTAAATGCCCCAGTGCAGATCAGATCCAATGGATGTGTCAGCTTTTCTCTCTATTTGTATGTTCAGATCCTTTGCCTTCATGTGAACTTAGGAACTGAGACAAAATTACCCTGCCCCTCTCTTTTGCATCTTTTGATATCCCTAGTTCTAGTGGCCTACAGAGTCTGAAAGCACTTTACATCAGGAACAGACCCCAAGAGAAAAATTCAGTTCCTTTCTCTACATTACATGTAGCTGTTCATCAAATTTACTGGGCAAAGCTCCTAAGCACATGAAGGCTGGACCAGCACTGACAGAAGGTCTCTCTTGTATAGAAACCCTTTGATCAGACTGTCAGCATCATTTATTTGCTTTTGTTTCATATTCTTCAATGCTTCACTAAGTTATTTTTCCCAGTTGATTATCAAAGGCAAAAGCTGCCCTTTCAAGTTGGATTTGCACCTCTTCCCTTCCCCTCCATTTCAATTAGCTATGGAAATTACTTGGATTTTCTTTTTCTATCTCCTCTTGCCTGCTTGTCTATATGAGAGGCTTTGTGAACACTGATGGCTGGAGAAAACTCCAGTTGATGTCTTCCCTGTAGGAAATGTTGAGTTGCAATTAGCACATCTAAGAGCTCTGTTTGACCTATTGCTGGTCAGGATGGAGAGCACAGAGCCAGCTGCAGTGTCCTGCCTTTTCCCCAACTAGGTGCAAGGGGATGGAGGGCTGTGAGTGCTACGGATGGAAGAAAGGAGGTACCACCACAAACCAGTAGGGACAGATGAGGACAGGAACTGGCTTACTGCACTGGGAGACAGAAGGTGACAGGAAAGTAAAAGCTTCTTGAAATAGAACCTCTGCCCGTGAGGAAGTGCTGTTCTGCTGCATTTGCAGCTATTACTGTTCTGCAAACAATTCTGTGACTGCAGAGACACAACAGGCAGTGAACGGCCCAGAGCAGCTCGGGGCTCAGCAGAAATGTCATTTGGACTGGACTGGAGCTCTGGGTCCCTCCACTTGGAGATGCATGGATAAATGTCTTTAGGCACAAATCCCAGCACACTGGGAGGAGCACACATTCCACAGGACAGCTTTCCAAGTGTGATTTGTACCCTAAACAGCTGATCACCAAAGGTTTCTCAGATCACAATATCAAGACTTAAAAACACATCAGATATGTTCAAGACAGGAGAATCACTCTGGGCTGTATTTAACACCAGCTGGGCATTAACACCCAGGTGCCCTCACAGGAACAAGATTTGGAGAGGTCAGACTGGAGCCAGTACAGATCCATGGGATTTCTCACCACACACAAGTCTCCCCATGACACACCATGTCACACATGGTTTACTGGAGATGTTTTAAAGTCATCATTAAGAAACAAACTCTAAGACTGATTAATACCAACTCCTATATTCTTGGGATGTTCCTAACCACATCTATATATTCTAACTTATCAACATTGCCATGGGACCCTTTGTTTTTGGTTTTCTGCCAGACCCTACATTATAGTGAAAGGTGATGGAAGAGGAGGCAGAACGTGCCCCTTTGTTTAAATCCAGCTGTAAGAAAATGTTTTTGTTTGCTCAGATGTATTGGACACTTTGTGCAAGTCGCATCTTCATGCGGTGCGGGTTTGCAACTGCACATGTAATATCGTGAAGAAAATAATAAATGCAGCAATTTTGCAGCTCTTCCTAAGAGTGAGGGAGAAGGATAGTGAATCAGATTCTTTCTCCATGTGCTGCTGGTGTTGAATATTGCCTACATTATATAGACCCCATGACATTAAGTGTGATGAAGACCCACCCTGGAGCCAGAATCACAAGACACTCCATGTCACTTCTTATGCCAGTTATTTGCTGCAGGGTCTGAAGCTGGCAGTTCCCAACCAGCTCTGGGTTCTCACAGCCTGAGTTAGGTATCATTACTTCCATGCCATTTTGCAAAATATTCCAAGAGCCTAATGAAGGTCACTATGTTCTTGTTAACCTTTATTTTTTTCACAACTGGGAAAAAATAAGACACAGATCATAGTAGCTGATGAGAGTTCTTGCATGCACATTTATTTTACCAAAGTAGTGCTGAAAACTGAACCAAGAGCACCCATGCAGAGCTGCAGGCAACAGACAGGTTTTTTTTTAATAACACAGCACCCAATGTGTGCAGCCTCTGTGGTTGTCACAAAGTACACACATCTACCCAAAGCTGCACAGCAAGGAGGCAAAATCACACTATATTGATACAACTTCATAATACCTATCAAAAGAGAGGAAACATTGTCCATGCAGACACCTAGTCCCTCATGGGAAACAAACAGGAATCCTTTGTAAACACCTTCTTTAAGGAGTATTCTGAGAAGATATAGTGGAGATGCTGCAGCCAACATTGTGGTAAGAGTTTCATGCAACACAGCATCTCAGAAAAGAATTTAACCTCAACCTCCTAAGTACTGTCCATCAACAATTCCTGCATGTATCTATAAAACCTCAGAAAGTTTAATTACCATTCAAGAAATGGAAGACTAAACGAGCTATGTGACATTTCCCACCCCAGACCCTGTGGGTCAGCATTATTTAAGACAACTGGGAGCTTGAAAAGTTAAACATTAATGTTGGCAGATGAACAGATGGATGGATTGCTGCCAACATAATCCATCTTCCCACTTGCCTCCATAGGACTGGGTGACATTCAAAGCTAACTACTTCCCCATGCAAAGAGAAATGCACGCGATGCAATGAGTGGGCTTTAAAAAGGACTCATCATCTGGCAGGACCAGAGGCAAAATGCTTTATGGCTGCTGTTTAATGTGCAGGTGAGGCTGTAAAAAAGAGGCATCAGGCTGTGACACAAGAGGGGACTGTAGTGACCACAGTGGAATAGCTGTAAGATAATTGAGCATGTTATAAAAATTTGTCAGGATGCTGTCATTTTTTCTTTGTACATAAGAGGTCTAAATCTAATTAACCTTTTAATCAGAGCAGATAAAATTGCGGAATTATCATCAAAGGGGATGCCTTATCTACGGCTTCATGAAAAATTTCCATCTCTGCTCAACTTGGATTTTTTTTTTTTTTTGCTTAAGGCTCTACGAGTAAATTCCCCAAGCACTGAAAAATAAAAAACAGTAAAGTAGGAGATGGTTTAACACAGCCAGTTACTATGCAGATATCAGCTCATCTGATGCCAGATGGGACTCATTCCAGAACTTTTAGATCCAGCTCAAATACCTGTTGCCTGAGCACAGGGGAAGTTCCTGCTATCTGACTGGGGCAGGCACAACAGGAGGAACTGTGACACACTGTGCCAGTACGAATTATGTCACCCACCCTGACCGAGGACACTGAAGCCCACAAACACCAACATACCCAGGACTTTCTGGCTTCCTGCAAGGATTCAAAAAAAGTAAAGCAATCTCCTACATCTACTAGCTATAGCAGGCTGTTCTGTCAGCTTCTAGACTACAACATAACTTTTCTAAATTGATCCAGATAACTCTGACCTTTGTACCTACAGGACCCCAAAGAATAAAGGTTGCTGTCTCTGACTGGTCTACAGTATAACCTGTATCAGACTGTATGTTGTGGTTTGTTATTTTAACAATGGCTGAAGTCTTCAAGATTTTCTACATGAGCTGGCAAACATTAGTACTGTTGACAAAGTCAGCCAGCACAAGCAAGTGCAGAAAAACTCCAATCAAGGTCTGAATCTGGGACTTCAGATAATGAAGCTTCCTGATTAACGCACTGGTGCATCTGCTTCACTGAACTTGCCTGTGTAATCTGAACCAAAAACCTCACTCACTTCCATTTACTATTGCCCATATGCCACCTCTAAATATACTTGCATATTAGCATTTATGCAACGTTCAGTACAAAATCCATATGGCTCCTTTCAGCAAGCAGCACCAAGGATAAGTTGCAAACTGAGCCTGGAGATGGAGATTCTAAAGACTTCTTTCTACACACCATGCAACATTTGCTGTAGATAGACAGAGGTGGAAGAGTTGCTACAACCTGCTCCAGATGGACCACATTTTTTTTTCCTGCATGAAGCTAAAATGGATTTCTTTTCTATCAAATGTCTCCTAGTGATCCCTCTGGAACAGAATTTAGGTAGCAGAACAGATCAAAGCTTAGGCTGAGTGTTGTACAATTGCCTCTAATTACCTTGACCAGCCTCATCTGGGACTTCCACCCTTGGTCCTGCCACCCATTGGCCTGGGAGCTGCATTTAAGCCCTTACCCTGGCCCTTACTTGGCTTTTACTCTGTGTGTGCTTGGCTTTATTTCTGGGGTGACACTGGAGCTATGTTGGAACTACAGGTTTCTCTGAGGCCTGCTGGATGAAAAAAGATCCAATCATGGGACCCACTCTCCCCTTCTTGTTTAGGTGCAGTGGGACTGTGACTGTTTTCCAAGGTTCCTGTCTCAAGCTGCCCTGTTGTCTGGCTTCTACCTCCCTTTCCTTCCTGGAGATGTCCACCCTTACTTCCTTCCTGACAAGGAGTTTTCCAAGCCTGTGAAATTGGTATTATCCACAGTAAATAGAAGAAACAAATGCTCCCATGGAATGACTCAGTAGAAAATCAGGAGTTTTTGAAGCTCCCCTGCAGTGACCACTGCCAGGTGACCTTCCAGTATGCAAGAGCAAAGCAACTCAAGCCTGTCACACTTGGCCTTCTGACTAGAGAAGAGAGAATCTGAATGTTAACAATTTGCTGTAACATATAAAGGCTAAATATAGGTTGGCTGTCACTGCCTGAATCACAGGAATAAAATGTGGCAGCCAATTAACTTCTTCTACCTCAACCATCAAAACTCGAAGACCATTAAACTTTCCCATGCACTGAAAGGAAAAGGTTCTCTGTCTCTAAGAGACTGCAGTCAGAGAAATAAGTCAGGGGCCTTGTGCTGGTGTTGCTCTTAGTCTTTTAGATGATGGGTTCTTAACTCCACAAATTGTTGTATCCCTTATGGACACATGCTGTGTTAGACTTAATCTTGACAGATAGCAAGGAATTGATCACAGAAATAAAACGTAACTGGTTGCTTAGTTACCAATGATCACTACACAGTTACACTGCTGTGTGCAAACAGAGCCCAGTGCAAACCAATTACCCCTCATTACAACTCTAAAATGTCAGCTTCAGTGTGCTGAAAACAACTGAGCCAGGTAATAAAGGGAAGTTTGAGCAGAAAAATTTAAATTATAATTGGAAACTTCCCCCCCTCAAATGTTCAAATAGCCACAATCCTGTGGCTGAGGAAAGTAAATATATTGCTTTGAAAAAAATAGGATTCTTATTTATTGGGAAAGTAAAAACAAGCATATTATTGTGTAAACACTGGGAAAGTAGAACGCTGTAAATAAAAATGACAAGGTAAGAATTGCACAAAACTGATTGGGGGGGAAAAGACATAAAGAAAATTAAAGAGCTTCAGAAGTAATGATGGTATAAAGGAGCTGAAATATTTTTGGTCCAAAAAACAGCACGGTGTAACTCCAAAAATGAAATGGGGGCTGTGATGATTAGGGGGAATGGCTTAGGCAAGGGAAACAGCCCTATGTTTGTGTGAGGCAGACTTGAAGAGCCAGCAGGTACAATGGCTGCAGGATCTGTAGACATCCCTCCCACTTCTTGAAACACAGATATATTGCTATTTAATACACTGAGGAGCATACTTCTCACAATTAGATGCTATTCTTCTATGGTCCATCCCCAAAGAGCAAATTAATAAATCTCTCATAATTGTGACCTTCCTTTAGCAAGGTCTGTCTTTATCTATCAATCAAACTGAACTTTGGTGCCAGCTCTGTGGATAAACTGCTGTGCTTGGATGCCTCACCAGCAGCACATTCATGAGAGGATGCACCACAGAGATGCTGCAGGTTAGATACTCATGGACTAATCCATGTACTGAATTTATCACCAGGACTGTAAACAATTCATTCTTAGCATTGCTTGTGTCCAGCCTCTCTCCTCCTCAGCAGTTCATCTTCCCTCTCCTAAAATACATGACAATAAATGCACCTGTGGAGATTTCTGCCTTCCTTGCATGTGCTGTAAAGTGCAGCTATCTGATCATGTCCTCATGACAATGTAAGTTCTCTGAATACAGGGAGAGTCAGAGCTGGTTGCAGATACAGTAGAAATGGCTTTGGGCTGAATGCTCTGATTCTCTCCAGTAAAAACTGCATATCTTGTGTACAGGAAGGATAAGGACTGTAAGTGCTAAATCCTCCACTAGACCTGGGCTGGAGAAATACCCCACCCTGAGTGACCTGCAGTTTACAGATGAGAAGAGAAAGGAAAGACCAATCTCCTCCCTTCTCACTTCTTTATGCAGTGCAGCACAATGTAATAAAAATAAATTCTACAGGGGACAAAGAGCACCTTTTTGCCTTTGACACCATTATGAAATTGGTTCCTATGTGGCCAGGAGAAAAGCAAAAAACAGACTGAGCATTTTTGAGGTTGATAATGAACTGAGAAAAGTTCCTGTCTATTCAAGAGATGTACAAGAAAGTGCCACAAGCTCTTCAGTGTCAGGAAGCATTTTCTGTTGTTGAGTTTGAGCAGAAGCTCAGTGAAAGACACTTTACAACAGTCACCAGCTCAGCTCAAGGTTGGCTGTGGGAACTATTGCTCTGAAGAAGTTTATTTGCAGCCTGGATGGGATGTCTGCAGTGTAGGAGAGATGCTGCTTGTGTTTACACTAATAGTTGTGTGTGCATTAATAGTTGTGTGGGGCAATGTGTGCACATTACATCAATGGCTGATCCACACAGGTGCTTCCTAAATGGGATTGGCTCATAAACATCACAGTGTGCCTGCTCTGGAGCAATATTAGAGATGTAGGAACAATTCCATGAGAGTGAGTCTGTGTGAAAGATGGGAAGTGCCTCTCAGCTGCTGTGGTGTCCAGGCCATCTGCCTGAAGGGCTACATTCTGCTTTGGGGGTCAGCATGTAGCAGCTGAGTCTGTTTCTGTACAGGCAAAGCCATCTTCCCTGTGCAGAGCTTTGTGATCTCCTGAGAGATGGGGGAGTTCTGTTGTCTCTTCTGCTCACTGTAGATCTACCCCAAGTTAGCATTGTCTTCTCCCTTGGTTATTTTCAAGGCCCTCAGGTATGTAAACCTGGACCAAATGAAAAAGGCCCCAAGAAATAATGGGCTTACCTCATCATATCCCAGCTGGCAGCACTGCTGAGAACATGGTAGAAAACTTGATTTATTAAAATTGATGAAGGAACTGGCTAGTCTTGAATAATTCATTACATATCAGCTGCTGCTGAGGTAATAGGAGCTCAGCAAGATCCTCTTTAGCACTGCACAGTGCCTAAAATCTTTAAATAAGATGAAGTCAAAGACTGGCTAGCTAAAGATTGAAGGGCTTTTTCCATGTGAAGTGAGAGGCCCTGGTTCCTGGTGCTGAGGCCATCCAGCTGGGAAAATCACCCACGTCTCTCAAATGGAAGCCAGCCTGCTAATGTCACTGATATTTGCCAGGGCATGAAACATTCTGCCTCAGCCATCAACTTCTGCAGAATATAATGGCTCCATTTTTCACAATTCTTACTGGAATCAGGTTTAGTTTTCAATATTCACCACAAGCTAGGGACGTCTGAGGGTGTTGGCTTGCTTTTCTGATCATTATGCTTGAAAATAAATCAGCCTGGTACACTAAGAAGTAGGCACTACTATTTGAGTACACAGATCTTGAGGTGCAATCTCCACTGCTGCTCAGGGCTTTTGTCAGCACCAGCAGAATCAAATTACCCACAGCCTGGGGCAATGGCTGGGTTGAATTTTGGAAGCATGTCAGAAGCCCTGGAACAGAATCCTGCTAACTTAATCTGGTGCCACTTGATGAACCAAGACCTTTTTCAACTCCACTGATGTCAATGGTAAAACCTTTGACAAACATGTAAAGCAGCAGCAAAATGAGGCACTGTAATAAGATGGCTGGTACTCCTCTTCCTTTATGTCCTCCTGCAGAGGTCAGAGGAATTGTAGTTAATAACCAAAGAGGAAAAACCAATTAAGGTAATGAACATACTCCTGTTTCCCAGCTGCTGGTATGGGGTTTCCACTATCTGCAGCTATAGACCCTCCCTGAAATCCATTGCTTTCTCTCTTTCCAGCTGGTGGTGATGGAAACTGGCCTCACAGCCAGTACTGTTCTCAGATCCAGCTTTGGTTTGCATTGCCTTCCTTTGTCTTCCACCAAGTACCTAGGTATCTGTGAGGTGCTGATGGTACAGCACCTCTAGATCATTAAGACAGCTGGACACAAGACAGTCTGTGACTTAAGATCCTAATGAATACAGAGATTGTGATGCCTTGTTGATTTCCTCAAGGCAGATTTTACTTCCAGATGCCATTCCTGCCTCAGCCAGAGCAGATCATTTTAGTCAGGCCTCAGGTGTCTGAAGTATGTTGGTAAAGGTACTCTGATGTATCATGAGACATTTGACATAGCAGCAGAAGACTGTTGGTTTCCTCCCCCCTCCAAAAATACTGCTGCATCAATCACTTGTGAAAGTGTTTTAAAAATTAAAGCCAATTCGCCCTTGCCTTGAAATGGAGGCAGCACTTTCTCTTCCGGCTTTCTGTTAATAGCCTTTCTGCAGGAGGTCACAGGACACTGATTTACACTCCTGAGCTTTTTGTGGACACAGGTTAAGATCATTTGGAGAAGCCACAAACTGAAGTTGTGACTTCTCACCCTGAAGTGTGTGAATGAAGCAAATACTGTAACTCTCACAAGCTGCAGAGTGGGAGGTGCTGTGAACAAACTGTAACTTGGTAACATGAGACTGATGTCTGGCCCCTGATTTCCTGAGACAAGACACTCCAATTCCTGTGTTTCAGCTCTGTTACCTGTAAGAGGCCAAAATAAAACTATCTTCCAGCATCTGCAAAAACTCTCCTGGCAGTCTCTGAGAACCAAGGAAAGTCAGGTAAGGTTTCCTAAAACTGGAGTGTAATTATTTGAAATTAACTTAATTTTGAGACCTGTGCTCAAGTGTAAGAGCTCCAAGCCTCTGTCTGAGCACAAGCTGACATGGCCCAGGGACATGTGCCCTGAGGGACACTGTGCCTTCCCCTCCGAAGTGGCAAGGAAATGCAGGTATGTGGGCAAGGATAGGACTATGGCTTCTGAAGACCAGTCCATGACCCACACATGTCTCTCTTTACCTACTACCAGCATAACTGCATGTGGTTCTGTCTTTGCAGCTGCTTTTGATCCTTCATCATTGTTTTCTTTTCCTTCTTTCTCACATTTTTTTTAAACAGTCATCTGTTCTCTTTTTCAAAAGGGTACCTGACTAGTGATGATGCCCAATTGCCTTTGGAGCTGGTTTAGGAGGCATGGTGCCCCTCTGACCTGCCAGACAACAGCAGTTCTTGTGTGGCTTCCTTTGCTTTGTTCCTGCAGGAGACCAGCTGGTATTTATAGCATTTCCTATAAGCAAGGCATCATCCCTGAGGTATACTCAGGTAAGAGTACTTCAGGGAATTCCCACTGGGAGGTGAAAGTAAAGGATTTTATTATTAAAAAACCCAAACCAACAACAAAAGCCACAAAATCACAAATCCTGGAGGAAATGCTGTTTCCTTTCAAGTAATTCTGTGAGGGAAGGACTGCAAGAAAAGTAGGGAAGCAAAAGTTTTACCCATTCCAATACAATCCCATTTTTTTCAGAAAGATATTAAAAGACTATTTCAACGCAAACCCTTTTGGGGAAGGGTAGAAGCTGAAGCCTATTCAAACATACACCCAATTTTAGCTGGGCTAGAGTTCATTTCCCAGCCTAAACACTGAAAAGAAGTTATAGAAGGGCACAAAGCAACCTACTTCTTACTCCAGGCAGAAAGGAAGGCAAATGGTATAAATCAAGAGTAGGAAAACCTGGAAGTTTTTCCTAAGTTTGTTGTTTTGGGTTTTTTAACCTAAGAGATATAAAATAGATGAAATTGAGCTGGCTAGAATTTTGGGGACACTGGAGTGGCTGGGCTGGGATCACAAAAGAGTTTGTAAATTGCCTGAAGAGACACATTTGTTTCTCTGGGGTACAAATGAGAAAGTAGAAGGGCCTTTCTCCCAGTTCTGCCCTTGGTGGTGGTGTGCTGAACGCACACTCAGTGCCACAGATGGCCCAGCTAAGTGTGAAACCTGGCTTTGTCTATACAGCAAAAAGAAATGTTAAATGCTTTTTTATTTTCTCTAAGGATATGGTGGAACTAAGCCAAAAATGTGTATTTGTACTGCTCTGCCTAAGGCAGCATAAGCACTTTCTCTGGTGAATCACTAGGCCCCAAAGGTTTTGCTCCTCCTAAATCAATGCCAAGTATCCTGGGGAAATGCTACCAGGTACAAAGGCATAGTGACACTGCAGGGCTAATGCATGATAGGTGTCCATGGCTGAGGGTCTGCAGGATTCTGCCCCAAACTTCCTAGGATGACGTTTGGGACCTAATCCTCTGTATCTGACTTTTCACTGTGCCCCAATTCACCTCAATTTTTCTGCTTAATGCTATTTTCTGATCTTCTATAAAGCATTTTCTAAATATTTTGCCCAGTATCTTCCATGAAGCTGGTGAAAGCAGTTCCTCACTGCTCACGGGCCCACACAAGCAGGATGTTGGCAGGTAGGTGCACAGGATATCTTTGGAGGTCAAGGAAAACAGATGATTGCTGCCACCATGCTTCTATGGACAAATTACACATGGAAAAGTTTGGAAATGCATCTTCTGCAAGATGGAGATAAAGGGTGCAAGGGCAAACCCAACTCAGCTTCCTTTGCAGCTACAACAGCCATGTTGACATGCACTAGGTTAAGACCAGACTCAACTGTTTTGAAGTTAATTGCCTGGCTACTTTAATTGGATATAGGCTTCTAAGTCAGCTGATTGACACAATCAACTGATATTTGCCTCTTCACTACTTTATCTTGCCCAGTGATGCAGGATCAGTGCACATGTTCCTGTGCATTAGAGCTGTCCACAGAACTGGTGGATTATTTTGCAAGATAAACAAGTAACCTTTCACATCTGAAAGGACTATTCAGACTTTAATTTCAGGCAAAGCTACTCTGGCCTAGGTTCACTTTCTGCTCCAAGGCACTGATAACTATCACCAGCAACCAGAGAATAATCACTGATCTGTGGACTACTCCTTGGCAGTGCCATGACTGCATTTGGACACCCAATGGCCTCTGATTGATGATGTGACACTCATGCAATGCAGTCAGTGTCCCTCTGGACTTGCTGAGGGGCACAGAGGTCTCATGGTCTAAGGACACACAGAGTTAGAATACCACACAGTAGTGTTTTGAGCATGGCTGAGGATGAGGAAGCTTTCTAAGATGAGCCTTGGAACACCAGGCTTCCTGCTGCAGCCTGTGCCAATGGGCTGGCATGCAGAGGGATGCAGGACTGCTGAGTCCAACTTCTGTCTTTCTTCTTTGAATCTCTCCTATCCAAGATGATGTAGGATAGGAACACCATGGGCGACAGAAGACACAAACTACTGCTACTAAGCACTGCACTGCCCTGTGAGCTGACTCAAATAGGTGGAGCACCAGGTCTGCAGCCAGGCTCAGAAAACCACCAGCAGCTGGGAGCAGCAGGTTGTGCAGGGCAGAGATAGCAGATAGTTCCTGGCTGGGGCTGGTCACGCACTTGCACCAATGCACTGGCACACCCAGCCTGGCTCCACTGAGCCAGGGGTGTCACTGAGCCCGTGGAGCAAATTCCTGCTAATGAGACCACAGATCATCCCACAGTCATCCTGTCACAAGCAGCAAGACACTGTCTCCTGATCTCAACCTCTGTTAGGGCTTTCTATTAAGAGAACACAGGCTCAGTTTCTCATCCCCATTATAACTTCAGTGACATAAGAGTAGAGGAAAAAAGATATTAAAGACTATGCATCAAGGAGTGCTGGGTCTTTTTCCAAATAAAGTGGAGGAGGATCTCTCAGTAGGGTGTAGTTTCACACAGGCAGCTTTGCTGTCAGGTTACCTCACTGGGAGGAAGGCTATAAGGATAAGCATCTTCCTGCTGCTCCACGCTCCCACAACTACCTTGTGGCCATCAGCCATGTTCAGCAGGGATGTTGGCATGGGGACAGGAGGCTGCTCACTGCCAAAGGCTTCCTGGACGGCTGTGTGCTTCAAGGAGCACTGCTGGAAGACACCTCTGACTGCAGCTCTCGTCTCCTTGCAGGACAGTTCCTGTTGGTAAGGACCATCCCTGTGTGCTGGGCCTAGGAGTAGGCTCATCTGCACTAAATGACCACTAATCTGTCCTCACAGCAAACAGAAAGGCAGCTGGGAGACCTGGACTATTGCATACAGAGAAGCAGTACCATAGGCTAGTGTTTACCCTCATTTACATGGATGTAAACTACCTGCTCAGAAGCAAGCAAGGATACCTGATTTTGGCGTAAAGAGGACACTGCATGGGGTAAAGAGCTACCAGGAGAAGCTACAGTGAAATCAGCCCACCCTTCTTCAAGCCATTTACCACAACACGAGGCAGGATGAATCAATAATATGTATTGAGCTGGGAAAGTTAATCTGCATCCAGAGCATCATAACAAATTAAAAGGAAATAAAATCAGTACAATTCCACTGGCTCTCATTACTATCACAGCGGAGAGTAATTGAAATCTATGGGGCAAATTCAATGCTGTAGGAACTCTCCTGAAGCCAAAAGCACTGTACAAGGGCATTGCTTTTTCCAGATGCTATGTATTTCCAACAGCAGCAGGAATAGTAAAATGAGCAGAGAGGATAGGACAGGGTAAGAGCAGAACCTCTTTAGGAGCCAGGAATTCTGCTGCTTGCTCTTCCTCATGTGGAGTCATGATGCACACCTGCTGCTTTGGTGCTTGGTGAAGTGTTGACTTTCAAAAGCTCCAGGCATTTGTATATGGAGCTCCCACTCAAGGACTTTCCAAGCCAATACATAACTGCCATTCATCCCCTCTGGCTGTCACCTCATCCTGCCTGTTCCCTGCTCCCCTGCGTTATCCTGCTGCCTTTGTGTGTGCTCCTCTCTCCTCTCCAGACCTAAGCACAGCCACCCCTGCTACACGCTCTCTTAGGTGCTGAAGAAATGCCTTTTCCTGCCACAGAGTACCTTCTGCTATCCTGTTGCCTGATAAGACTCTCAATCCATCTTTCTGTGCTTTCTTATAAACTCCTTATCCTTTGATCCACACACATCCCAGATGAAGAAGCTGAAGGAGGACTACCACATGCCCCAAAGCCACAGCCACTTGCACTCACATTATAGCTCTGCTCCAGTCCTGTGTTAATTATGAGCCAGAGCTGTGCTATAGTGCAGGACTTCAGCTTGAAGCAGCATTTACTGCCCAGACTTTGATACCTTGACCCTGTGCAAGGCCCGACTGCCCCACAGCTGAGGGGCTGTCATGACTCAGTCGAGCACCTGATTGCCATTGAGTGGAAGGAGATGTGTGAAGGACATTCCTCAGCACTGCACACAGCATTGTGTCCAGCTACCCAGCACTGCAACGTGAGGCAGCAGTGCAGCTGCCACACTGGCACCCAGAGAGGCAACTGATGGTGACAGCCAGTGGCATGGGGCTGCAAATGCAAAGTTTGGCTCATGGGGCTTAGGAGCTGGAAACTGCCATTTAACAGAGGGAGGTATTGGATGGAACAAATCAATCAGGGCAAGTCCTATAGATGGTGTGTAGCAAAAGATTTTATCTCAGTGTGCTTGTCCAGCTTTCACCTTTATGAATCTCTTATCTCCTGTCACCCCATCCAGTGCGTGGTTTCTACCTACAGAAGCTATGCCAATGTCAGCAGGATAAAGCTACTAAATACCACATGTGGCAAATGCCAGTCTGCACACACATAGTGCTGCTGAGGGCTCTTCCACACGGACATGTTTACCACATAAAACTTACGGTGATATACAGAAATAATGCAAAGTGGATTGTTAACGCTGTTTTACAAATTGCAGGTGGAATCAGGGACTAAGAGTTGTATTTCCAGATACATCATGATCTTGTTCACTGTCTGGAAAAGTGGAGGTCTCACTTGACCTGGTCTTACCTCAGTATACCTTTCAAAAGTTCAACCACTTTATTAACACATATCCACAGCTGTAACCATGTTCAGATTCACCAATTAACAGCACAAAAGCCTCATTCTCAAAAGTCTTCAGCACCTTGAAAGTCACAGCCATATTATCACAGAATGCTCTTCAACATTTCACCAAAAACATGTGCTCACATCTTTCAAAACAATCCAGCAAGGAAAGCAAATGAAAATCTGTCCCTTAATAAGAACCTATCTAGGGGCCAACCTCCCTCGTTTTTCTAATTTCTATCTGAAAACAGCAGACCTTCTCTCCAGATATAGAAATCTCATCTGCCTTTCCTATTACAACAACTTTGAGTTGATTTGTATGACATTTATATATTCTTCGAAGGGATTGCTCTTTAAGGTAGTATTATCGTGAGATATAACTGGAGTTTTGATCTGAATATTACTTCACTCAAAAGGGATTGTGCTCTGACGGTCTTTATAGGAGGTGAGATACAAGTAGAAGAATGGCTTTTAGGCAAAGAGGAAATAAAATTTCTGACACTTATCCCTCTGGACAGGCCAGGGGGAGTAGGGATCTTCTTCCTGTGGAGGTCAAAAGCCATCCTATTAAAAAAAAAAAATCTAAGGTATGCACTAATGCATGCTGCACTGTTGTAAGCATGGACAGGATTGCTGATGTGGCTGTGGGCTATGCTAGTGCCTGCAGCTGCTTCTGGCTGGGTTAGCTCTGCTTTATGGATTTATGTCATGCTACTGCTATAATGAAGAAAAGCCTGAGGAGTGTGCTGAGAACCAGAATGAAAAGTGTTGCAGAGTTATTGCTCCACTGTCTGCAGAATTATCGCAGCATTGTATAGACAAGCAATGACTGTCTCCCTTGGGAACATGGCTCTGTGGTACCCAGAATAAAGGGCAGAAGATCACTGAGAGACAGGACTGGCTGTTGAGTTAGCAGACTTGGTTCTCAGAGCCAGGAATGAGACATTGATTCTTCCGGTATGTGCTGGAAGGTGTTCTGAAACTCCAGTGGCAGATCAAACAAGCAAGCTATGCACCTTAATCTTAAAAAGCTAATCAGCTCAGAGGCTGCTTATCAGTACAAAGGAGTCCATGGTCTACCCATTACATCTTCAAAAGCAGATTTTCTTTTTTGTTCTTCTTTTCTCCTGTGACTGTGGCTGATCCTTGTTTTCAGTGATACTGAGCTTTTAGGGAAGCTGAAGCACTGTGTTGTGAGGCCTCCCCACTGCAGGTACAGTTTCTGCAATCATAAAGCGCCAACTTCCACAGCTGTATCTAGCCCTTAAATAAGAGGAGAAGTGCCACACTGGGGCTTACGGACAGGTTATCTTGTGTTGTGGAAACCTGAGCCCTGACTGTCCACAGAGAACAGAGCTGTTGCAACAGCTGTGGTAAGAAATGGGGCACGTCAGTGCAAAACAGTTAAGTACCGCAAACCAGGACTCCTGAGGGAGTGCTCTCATCTGCTTGTAACTGAGAGGTCTCAGTTCAGGCCTGAGGGGGTTTTTTCAGGTTAAACTACCACAGCACAGATTAGCAGTGAAACTCTATCGATCCTTTATGAGAAACAGTTACCTCCCTGGTTCTTACAAGGCACTTTCTTGGAAAGGGTCTTTCAAGACAGACCTCCTACTGGAAGGGGTTGCTTCTGTCTACTCCGAGAAGCAGGCTGGAAGGATCAGCCACACCACCACGAATGACAGCAGTATTTCAGCACAGAGCTGATTGATATCTCTGGGCACTGATATGCTGCTGGTCGAGGGGGCTCAGCTTCAATCCAGTACCAGCCATGGCTAGTGCTAATTCCACTCCAGCCAAATTCTGACCCACTGCTCTGTCTCTAGACCTCTCTGCAAGGTGTATTTATTGAGAAAGATGCTTGAGATGTAAAGATCCTTAAGATAGGCAAGGACTTGAGTAGAGGGAATGGTTGGCAAGTTGTCCATTCACCAAGCTAGGAAGCCAGCAAATAAATCTGACACAACAGCTCCAACAGGCTGTGACACTAGAAACTAATGTGTATCACTTCTGTGCTAGTTCTTAATGGAGCTGTCTCTGCTCAGTGTCTGAGGGTCTTTAATTCCCTTTTTCCTCAGGGAAGAACCTTGCATGAAAAGTTCAGCTGTGTGTAGTCTGAGTCTTGTGAATCACTTGATTGTGGTCAAAGCCACTGTCATCTTTCAGTTGCTAACTGGCTTCCTAAACATGCCTACAGAAACAGTAGGATTGCTGTGTGGTAAACAAATTACTTTTGACAGGAGACTGCCAGTGTTGCTCCCAGACGCCAGGGAAGCCACAAGATGGGCTGCACAGTGTCTGACTGGAGCAGCTCTAGCATTGCATCCACAGCTAGTGCAGTGTCAGGCTGCTTCTGCAAGCACTGACAAAGAACCGAGCCTGCAAACTCCCACTACCATCTGCTGAAGCTTCATATCCCAAAGGAAAAATGGATTTTTGCTTACACGTATCTTTAAGCATTTCAACAGCAGAGAAGGCAAGGGCGTAGACACTCTCTCTAGCTAAAAACACAAAGCCATGTTTTTTCTTTATAAGAAAAAATTACTGCTGCTCCTTGACTTCCCATCTAGGACAGGGTTTCTTTCAAAAGCTTTAGAATCTTTAGCCCCTTTCTGGAGAGAAATCCTTAGGACAGGTAACGTTGAGTTCCTAAACAATTCATTTCTAGAATGTGAAGATACTGTTGAAACACAGGTTCCAAAAGGTCTGCAAAGGGCCCTCAGTTGTTACAGGCTATGAGATGTTACATGGCAAAGTGAATATCAGCAGACAGAGGAGATTTTTTCTTTCCCTTGTGCTTCACCTTGAAGCAGCTGTTAGCAAAACCAGAAAACTCCTCTGCCCCTTGGTGTATTTTAATACAGCCTTGGCAAAGGGACTGCAGTCTGTCAGCTCATGAATATGGGAATTGCCTAATTCTCCAGCTATTCTTATTACCTCAGCCTGAGGATCCCAGCTTTCCATAACTAATTCCTGAAATCACAGACTTTCTACTGTCCTTTCTGTCCTTGAGTAGCAAATTGCTCCTCCTCATGTAGCTGATGCTGTTGCCTGCTGTGGTGCCACTGCTTTTCCCAGGACCCTTCCCCAGCAGGGACAGCACTGTGGACAAGGTTACTGACCCCTGCACTCCCACACAGTTCCTGGAGATACTCACCCTTTGTTGCTGTAACTTACAGGATGTCTGGAAAATAACCAATGCTGCACAGCCCTGTGCAGTGGCTCGGGCTGGCTGAACAGCTCTGAAGCCTGGGCAGCTGTAATGCAATCTGTCTCGGGCAGCAGAGATCTCTCACCCTGTTCCTATAAGCTGCACATCTTCCCTTGTCTGTGACTCGCACAAAGACTCAGGATTTGTGGTGCCTCCCACCTGTCACTTAATTTTTCACTCATCGTCACATACATTTTCAGTCCACCTTCCCCCTCTGTGCTCATGTGCCTGTTTTCCACCTCTTTGTTATTTTTCTCTATCTCACTGATCCTGCCAGACCTGTCCATCCTCCCAAGACTCAGAGCTAAAGCTGTTCCTGTGCTGGAAGGTGATAATGGCTGCCAAGAACCAGCTGTGAGGGCTGCTGTGAACTGAAAAACAGATGGAAGCTGAGCCTTGGCTAATTATGAAGCAAGGACTGCAAAACTTGTGGAGATGCTGGCCAGAGGTGCCCAGTTTATTCCCAGAGACAAACGGGTGCATATTTTGAATGTTGGCAGGTGACACAGGAACAGGAAACTCATCGAGCTGTGGACATCTTTCCAATCCTGGCTATGGAGTGCTGCATGTGATGCCTCTTCATCTCACTAACACCCACGACTGCTGCTGCCAAGCTGCTCTGGACAAGGAGAATGTGCTCACTGCAGTGGCAGCTGAGGAAATCTCCAGGCTGGTTCCAAGGGCTATATTCTTGCAGAGCACAGGCAGGTTAAAGCTTTTGTCATAGGCCAAGAAGCAGCTGCAGCAGCACAGGCTGTACTGTAACAGGACCATATCAAGGTGGAAAAAACCTGTTAAAATCTTCCTGTTTCTTTTGTGAAACAGGATTTTTCTCTGAAACACCTGCCAAACCAAAAGGGTAACTGCATCAATAGAAAATAAAAACTGGGTTATGTCCTCTAGTAGTAATTTCTTAGTTCCAAAACGGCCCATTTAAAAGCTGCAGAGGAAATCACCTTCGAAGTCCATGGTTTTGTAATCAGAACCTCCTTTTCAATTAGTCATGTCATAGGGCTGTAAACACAATAATTCCATCAATACTATGGAACAGTCATGTTGCATTTGTACTAACACAAATGTGTGCTGATGTGCCATAGAGCTAATCTGATATGACAGTAATTGGCTGATGCCCAGCTATGGAGGCCCTGGAGCTATGCTTGCTGTCTCTCCTTTTAAAGAACTGTCCTCTGAAACACTGGAAAGGAAACCAACTGTGATGTCATATTTTGCCTGCCATCAATCAGCAATGCTTCTTGCACCTGCAGCACTGAGGTATTTGAAGTTGGGGGGTAATTTTTTGGCTGGGGGAGATGTATTTGAAGTGGAACTTGATCTCCTACAAACTTAAGTCTTAAGAAACTGGGATTTCCAGACTGTCTTGTTAGACTAAATCAGACTCAGCAAGCATGCAATGGATAATAAACTCAGAAAAACCATAAAAGCATTCTTTTCCTTTTCCTCTGTGACTACTGGGAGCTGTGCATCATCACCTAGTCTGCAGTAGGCTTTTCTTACATGGATGAAGCTTAAGGAGCTTAAAACTTTACAAATGCTTTGGGGCTACCGTTGTTATCTTGTACAGTGCTCTACAGACAGAGGCAAGCCTTAAATCTGAGACTGCAGCTGGGGTTCTCTGGTCAAAGGCCTTAAAGGAGATCAATATAAGCAATGCATAAGGATTTGAACCAGATCTCAAACACAGTCCATCTCCTGTCTAGGCCATGAAAGCAAGTGCACAAACTCAACAGGCTAGGATCAGGAGTCTTCACAGTTGCAATAACAATAGGAATCACTTATTTTGCTTTTGGAAATATACCCATAGTGAGGAGAGACCACATCTCTTTTTGAGGGAGGCTACCAAAGAAACCACAGCAGACACCCAGGCTTTCTGTATCTGGCCCATCAGCTCTGTGCAAGCTTTGTTGTCTGGCTGCACAACGCCTTGCCTAACACATCCTTGTTTGTGACAGAGCTCTTGGGTTCTACCTCAGTACAAACCAAATAAGAGAGACTGGCTTTACTCAGAAACCATTATTCTCAACAGTATGGCACTAAAGGCACATCACTTTCGGCAATATGCAAGAGCAGTATCTCAAAATCCCAGAGCGTCCATGGCTGACAGTGCCCAAAATATCTCATGGAGCAGTCAGTGAAATTAGGAGAAAATTTTTTAAAGTAAGGTGGGGAAGAGCACCTTAAATAGGGGATTTGGAATCTGTGCTTAGGTTCTGGATTTGACTTAAATCTTTCTAGGTCCCTATCTGCTCCTTCATCTGTAAAATGGGATCAATAAACCCCCCCCAGATTTGCAGCAGTGCTCCCAGTCTTAATTGATGTCTGTGAAGCATGTTGAGAGCCACAAGTGAAAGAAACCATTACCAAGCCCTCAGGCCTTACTATAATACCAACAAACAAGTCGAGTTGTTTATAATGCTTTTCAGTGCAACAATGACTAGGAAATGAGGAAAGGTTAAAGTGTAGATGCAGCCAGTGCTGCTTTGCTGCAGTGTAAATGTAAATGGCAGGAGCAGATTTTACAGATTTTCCTCCAGGGAATTCTGTTTTCAATAATGCAGTAAAACTTATACCTCTATGGATTCAAACAGATGCCCTTGCTAGCTAGCACCTCAGGTATCAAAACCTATTATGATTTTGGGAGAATGGGTCTTGGAGTTGAAATCACATGGAAATTAATCAAGAAAGGACTCACTGGGACCTTGCAGATTTCAAGAGCCAACTGCTGCCCAGCCACCCCTTCCCAACGACTGAACTCAGCCTAGTACCGTACCAGCACACGATATCCCATCTTGCACAGGACCAAAAGCCCCCAGGCATCTCCAAGGCTCTATCCTGCCGACTGCAAAGCTCTCTGTTCCCGCGGGTGCAGTTTTAGGAGCCGAGGGCAGCGGCCGGGCTCGCCCGGACCCGCGCACGGGCAGAGCGCTCCGGCCCGCGCTGCGCCAGCAGAGCCCCCGCTGCTGGCGAGGAGCGAGCGAGCGCGGGGTGCGGGCACATGCGGGACCCCGGCAGCGAGCAGGTGTCAGCCGGGGCAGCTGTGGAAGGGCTTGGGAAACGCGTGTATCCCCCCGCTCTCGTTCTCCGCGCTGGGCGCCGGGCTGCCGGTAGGACCCGAGCGGCTCCGCTGGACCCGGGGAACGAGACCCAGCGCACAGATAAATCATAAAGCGCTCTATGAGCAGTCCCGCAGCCCTCCCCGCCGCGCAGCCATTTGCCTTTGTTGCAGCCCCGCGCCCGCAAGGTGCGGCGGGGCCGGGGTTTAGGATGAAGAAGGAGCTCGCTCCCCGGTCGCTCTCCCCTCACAGCAGGGCGGTGAGGACACGTCTTGCGGGACTGGCTGCCGAGAGGGACCCGCCCGCACCTACCTACCTGAGGAGCCCGCCCGGGACGCGTCGCCCGCCGCCTTTGTTGTGCATGCCCGCCCGGCAGCGCCGAGCGGCGGGTCGGCTCCGGCCCGGCCCCTCGGCGCCCGCCGCTCGCAGGCCTGGCTTAGCCCGTCGCCACGGCAACGGCGGGCGCGGCTCGGGCGAGGTACCGGCCTCAGGGCCCCGCCCCGAACGGGCTGAGGGGACAGCAGGGCGGTCCTGAGGGGACGGAGCGGGGGGTCCCCGGAGGGCGCCGCCCCGAGCGGTGCTGAGGGGAGAGAGACGGGCGTCCCCGCGGGGCCGGGAGCGGGCGGTGCTGAGGGGACAGGGCGGGGGGTCCCCGCGGGGCCGGGAGGAGGCGGCTCCGCAGCCTCGGCTTTAGGGCGCTTGTCTCTCGGCGCCCGCCCTTCACCCCAGCCCTGCGCCCCTCCTTCCCCCGAGTGCCGGGCAGTTCCGAGCGGGGCTTAGATTAGCCCTCGGCTTCCTCTTACGGTGCTTGGAATCCCTCATTTTCCATATCCGGTAGCTTTTCTTTAGACTGGCCACCTCGGGAGTCCCTATCTCCGGTCACAGATCGCCACGTTCTTTTGTCCTACAGCAAGCACGGCCCTGGCGACTCTCCTGACTATCTTCCTGCATCAGCCTCCACAGGCTCTTACACGTGACGGGCAGTGTCTCTGGAAAGAGGGGAGCTGCTGTGAGAATAAAGCCAAGGCAGTGGTAACGCCTCCATCTATCCCTGTTCCTGGGCACAGGAACCAATTGTATCCTGCATTTACAACTATTTTAATTGACCATTCATTTTAGGGATAACCATGACAGGTTGAACCTCTTCCCTTTAAGTCAGTGAGGACTTGGCAAATGAATAGTTATGTTGATTGTTTCGAGGATTAAGTGCCGCAGTTCATTGGCTCTATCATGTAATGCTAGATTGAGCTGGGTCTTGTTACCAGACTTACACGTGTGTGTGCGTGTGTTCATCTTGTTCTGAACAGGCAGGTTCTGGACTGGGGAGACATGTTAAAAGGAGGGTCCCTGATCAGAACTGCTCACATTCATGAGTTTTGTTAAGTGATCCAGCCTAAGTAAAGGCATTGTTTCTGTTTGAGGACATTAATTAGAGAAGAACTAAATTCTGCAGAGAAAAGTTGATTGGGGAGAAAAATAAATAGCATAGCAACCCTGAACTCTTTCTGTATGTTCAACACCTGATTACACAATTTTTTTTTTCTTTCAGGGGTCTGTCAAACTCCTATCTAACCTTAGTAGAAAGGGACTTCAGTGGCACGGGGCTCACGGCATGCTCCACTGAAGGCTCTTAAATTACAAAAAAAATTATGAAACCTTATCAGTAAGCCTCATGTGTCAGAGGAAAAGACAGAATGTGCTCAAGGTTACAGAGATATTCTCTGGCACAACTGGGAAAAACTGCCAGAGCTGTGGTGTCCTTTCCTTGGTCTTCATCTGCCAGACTTTGCCATTCTGTCCCAAGAAGGCACCGAGGGCAAACCCAGCCCTGCCTTCAGGGAAGCAGGGGAGAAGGGGACAGGAGACAGCTGTCCTTTAGTTCCCCTTGGTCAATCTGGTCCCATATATTGCTCGCCAGTAAACAATCTTGTTCTTAAAGGGTTTCTCCTGGATACAAGGAAGCTTGGGGGATCACCTGGTGTTACTGTGCTGTAAAGAGGGATGATAAGGAGAACTTGGAGACCTATTGTGATGGTCTTTGCAGCTGCCCCTGCAATGAGCTACCTCCTTTTCTGATGCGTGCTAATTTATAAATAGACCTGATTCCGCTACTCAGAGAAAGCTTTTGTCTCTCCTTGTACTTGATATATGTGATACTCTGCAGTGGAGAGGTGATGTTTGTACCAGATTCTGCTCCCATGGAAATGGGCAGTAGAAGACTCAGAGGCGAGGGGTGAAATAGCATCAGGGTTATCTCTTGTCCTCTGCTCAGAGCTCCTGTTACAGCCAGTCTGAAAGGCCAGGAGACGGCCTTGGATGGTCTCGAGTGTATGCCTGTGTCACTGCTGGAGATGAACATCCTGTTGTTTGCAGAGTCCAGTTACAGCTAAAGCTAAAAAAAAAAGTATCTGTCTGCATAAAGAGGAATTTTCCTCAATTGCAGGAGCCAGCAGAGGACACTGCTTTGTCTCTGTCTCTGAAAGGGCTGAGTAATGTTTTGTTTGTTTGTTTTGTTCTTTTTGCTGCCTTCATCCAGCTCCATGACTTTGGTGGCACCTTTGGCAGAAGAACAGTTGCCATTGCTTCCATTTTATCCATATCCACCAGAGGATTTTGTTTTCCATATTGTTTGCTGCTGCTGAAGCCATAGCAATAATGCTCCTGTGTAGCTTTACTTAAGGGAGGGAAGAAACAAAACCACATGACAAATTGGTCCAATTTATCACAGCAACAGAAACCTGCAATTCAGCTCAATCGCCCCCACAGGCCAGCTTAGACAGCATCAATATTTAATGACCTGAGAGCCACTGTCTTCACAGCTTGGGCTCCACCTCTGCCCCTCGCCTTGTCACAGGTACCCTCCAGGAATGTCACCCCACCAGTGTGGACAGCACCCCCAGCATTCCTCTGGGTGAGCAGCGTCTGTTTTCAGCCTGCCAAGTCAAGCCTGCTTGCTACCCAAAGGGGCACAGTCCAGACCTGCTGGGTACGACCGAACTCTGCCCTTTTTCCTGCCTGGATGGACCACCCATGCCGTAGGTTTATGCCCAAGTAACAGCTCCAGGCTTTCTAGGGATGCTTGTGGTCTGTGGCAAACAGGAAAGCAGGAGTAGGACTGGACCATTGCAGCTCATGGCCTCTCCTACAGTCTTTTCTTTGGGTAATTGTATAATGCAAACAGGACTGTTCACTTGGTAGCAAGCTGGAGGTGGCGTCTGTTCAGCTGTCTATATCTGTTCCCATTATTAAGGCAAGAGTATTTTATTCCAGAATGAGCTGCAGTGAAATAAAATGCCAGTAACATGTCCTGCACGTGGTGCAGGAAGACTTGAAAAGAAGATGAGCCCAACTACGCCAAATCCCTCCCACTGTGAGCCAAGCAGGGCATTAGAGGAGATTGGGAATCTCTTTTACTGGACCGAGGCTCTGAACTGGCCACAGCAATTGGCATCCAACATCTCCCAGCTCCACCCCAGCACATGGCCCCTTTCTGGCTTGCTCTGACTGGGACAGTAATAGGAACAAGTGACAGGTTATACAGCTATATATAGCCATAGGCAGGTTCTGTCATGGCTCTTTTGCCTCAGTTTCCCTGGTCTGTAAAATGCGACTGCAATCTCCTCGTGACAAGCACAAAGTAAAACAAAGCACTTTTATCAGGGCTGTGGTAGGGAAGAGGAATTTGTGCTGCTGGACCAGCAACTTGAATTCCTCCAGCAAAACAGCATCTTCCACTAGGTTCTGTTCACCTGAAAACCCCCATGATTTAGCAAATTGCATATTCCAAAGGGGGAATTCATTATCCACTCCACTGGCAGTGAGTGCCACAGGCTATTACAATAAATGGCATTTTGGGAAGATGGTTCTCTAAGTCACTTGGTATTTAACACTGGCCATGGGGGCTCAGCTCTTTATGTAAGATACATTCAGCAAAAGCCCTTTTGTGACCATCTCCCTGCACTGAGGAGCTGTTAGAATAAGGGTGATTATGAATAAACATAAGAGCAGAGGTTTCTGCATCAAAATAGTTTGGGCCAGAGGCTGCACGGCCATGGGGACGATGATGTGCACACAGGACTCAGCTATTTAGAAGGGAAAAGCTGGCTTGCTCCAGTTCATCCAGAGATTCTGGGCCATTTCCAGTGCCAGAGCTTGGCTGCTGAGGGACAGCTTCCATCCCCTGGAGCACTTGGCGACTGCCCCCAGACCCTCTGCTCTTGTAGGGTACCTATTTTGTTATGGGCATAGCTCAAAACCAACACAGCAGAGCTCTGCAGAATAATATGTAACTCAACAGACAACTGCAAGTGCCCTAGCAAATACTTAATGGATTGTTCCATCAGTTAACTGTCCAAGACAGGAATTGTGAGCCAATTCAGTGCATTCCAAATCACAGCTCTGTGCAAAAAGTTTACATAGAGCACAGCTCTTCCTCCTGGCAGCCATCCAGTTATTAATTTCCATGTATCAGCTGCATCTGAATGGGCTTGGTCTTCCGCCCACTGTTTCTATTTATTTGTTTTCCATTCATCTCCACTAAAATTAAGACTCAAAGCCTTCCAGAGAGAATGGAAAACAAACATGCTGAACCAATACTGCTTCCCACATACAGCCAGCAGAAACCACTGCACTTCCTCCTCCTTTGCAGTGAGGCAAGATCTAATTTTTAAGATCTCTGACCTTTCACTTGAAAATAGCACAGGTAGCTATGGCATTAGCAGAGTCTCAAATTCTTGTTCCAGACACATCTGTAGGCAGCACCCTTCAGCTCTTGGCTGTAGGTGCTCCAGGTCACAGTGACTGCAGACACCTTGTGCTGGAGATCTTTCTCGATGAAGCAACTTCTGTGTGGTTTAAGAAGACAGAGCTGATGGTCCAGATGATCACACTGGCTGAGAGGTTATGGGTCAGGATTAAAGGAGGACAGGGACTGGTGACATTATAGTAGGGGTCTGCTTCAGACTGCCCCAACAGGAAGATTGAGCTGATAACATCCTCTACAGACAGATAGGAACAGCGCACATTCACAAGTCCTGGTGGTGGACTTCAACCACTCCAAAACCTGTTAAAGGGACAACACAGAGCAACAGGCAATCCAGGAGGTTCCCAGAATGCACCACTGATTACTTCCTTCTCCAAGATATAGAGGAACCAACATGGAGAGGTGCAAAGCTGGACCTTGTCCTCATCCACAAGGAAGGGATGGTGGGGAATGCGAAGCCCAAGGGCAGCCTTGGCTACAGTAACCATAGAATGGTAGAGTTCCAGGGTGGCAAGGAGGGTGCACAGCAAGCTCACTGCCCTGGACTTCAGGAGAGCAGACTGGCTTCTTCAGGGACCTGCTTGGTAGAGCACTCTGGCATAAAGCCCTCGAGGGCCCAAGAAAGCTGGTTAATATTCAAGAATCACCTTCTGCAAGCTCAGGAGCAATGCCTCCTAACAAAAATGAAGTCAGGCAAAAGGAAGTCTTCATGGATGAACAAAGAGCTTCTGGACAAACTCAAACAAAAGGAAACCTACAGAAGATGGAAGCCAGGACAGGTAGTCTGGGAGGAATACAGAGAAAGAACCCAGCCTCCCTTTACGTTTGCATGATTTTCTATTGGTTTCTTGGTTTGTTCTGGACACATCTGTATTTCAAAGCACATCAACTGATAAAATGTTTTGCTATAAATTCTCAGGCTTTTACAATGGCCAGATTCTTTATGCATCTCAGTGTGAATAAGAACTGAAAAGCCAAAGGTTATGAACTTACTTTTAAAGTGATACAAATTACAAAATACCTTCATTTACAATTACAGTATTTACATCCTATTTGCAACAGCACAATCAACAGGATCCAACTGCTGATGTACAGGAAGGGATTCTTACTAAGTAAAATGCACTAAAATAAGGCCTTGGTCTTTTTCAAATGTTTTCCTTCCTTAAAAAACATACACAAGTGAGTGCATAGTGCTAGATATGAGTCCGGTTGAATATGAAATTCTTCTGCTTGTTACCTAAAAGGATTTCCTTCCTCCAATAAAGAGAGTTTCCAGTTCTGTGTTTATGGTTCCATCAGGAATTACATCATCCTCCATAAACTCATCTCCAAGCTTCTTCCACCATGGCCAACGAGTGTATTTTAGCATAGTGTTGTGGGTTTGTCTTGCCTTGGTAGCTACAGGGATTGATCGACTCATAAAGGCACCAAGATCTTTTTCTGTGGTCTCTGCTAAACCTGGAGCATCTGCAAGAACAAGGAGAAGAGTCTTCTGCATTTTGTTTGTGGTTTTATGAGTATTAAAAAAAAAAAAAAAAGGAACACTACCCTCCCACTTCCCACTGTCCTAGGTCACTCCTTTCTCCGTGCTGGCATTGCAATTTTATGACTACATGATAAATCATAAATCTGATCGGAAAAGCAATCCAAATAAAGGCTACTCTGAAAAAATACATAATGGGGTAGAAAGAAGAAAGGGGAAAGATGGACTACTTCTTTCAGGTGCAGTGATGGCATCCACCAAAATGACTTCTTGTGGAAGAATAACCCCAGAGAATCTCCTGGTCACTACTGTGGATCAGCACTCCTGGTGCAAGGTGACATCAGCACGGTGTTCCCACTGCTCTGGTGCAGCAGCACTGTGGTTTCCCTGCTTGGGGGACCCAGCACAGTGTCAGAGAGTGCTGCTGATTTGCCTGCTCAGGGAGTGATGAGCTGCAGGGACACAGCACGTGACAGACTAAATAATGGCATTCAGTAACTTGCTGAATTCTGCCCAGCTTGGGTGCTCTCTGGTGGCTGCAGTTTGCTACTCTTGCTCTTTCATGCAGCCACTTGTCTGGAGTTAAGATGGCACAGCAGTGAATTCTGTTTCACTTAAAGCCAGGCCAGAGAAAATGAAAACGTGGAATTTGCAGTTCAAAGATTTCCCTCTTTATCTGGAAGGGGTGAGAGTGTTTTAACCATAAGGTTACTTACAACACATGAAAACAAACCAAAGCAAAACAGATGTGGGTAAATAGGTTGCATGAGACCCCCATTTTAAGAAATTCTAATGCCGGTTACAGGGCCATTGATTTTCTTGTGAACATATCAGAGAGAGGCTTTCAGCAGAAGAATAAGATGCTCCTTGAAAAACAGGTGTTTATCCTTAACCTACAGCAGCACTTGGATAATCTCTAACAAAGCCTGGATCTCAAGATAAGGCATATGGCAAAGGAAGAAAGATATTTCAGTTTTGAAATAAGGCTTTAGCACTGCTCACTCTAATTTTCCCTCTAAATTAGTTTAATCCAAATGGTAATCAAAGCCATGAGCAGAGCAGTCACATACTCATTAGCAGCTCCACATCGGTGTTGACCTGAGCCAGTAAAGCCTCTCTCCGCTGCGCTGCTCTCTGATCCAGCCTGCTCTGCAACAGGAACTGTGCCAGCTTTGCCTGAGCCTGCATATGCAATTCTTTACTCATTTCTTCTGACATTTGGGAAGCCTGGAGGAAAATAAGTTTGTTACCATTAGGAGCTGGTTATTTTAAAGCTTCTGGGGGCAGAATAATGCCTAAACAAGGAATGCAAATGTTGTTCGTAATTGTTAACTTCATAATTTTGCTTCCTCTGCAACTCTCTTCATAATTATCCATCATCATGTATATAAATTTTCCAATTACAGTTTGCTTTGACACTTCTTATTAGATTAATGGTTAAAATCCCCAATATCCTAGTGCCCTGCTGTCAAAAAAGCAGGGTTAATACACACATACCTCAAATGGCTTATCTTGATCATAATTTATGAAGCTGAATATATTTCATCCCTACAGTATTTTATGTTGCATCATTAATGCAAATTATGAAATGACTAAGAAACAGACCGGATGCAATTTGATGTAGTCATCCACCTTCTGCTGCAAAGCCAGTCTCTGCTCATCAGTCAGTCCCTTGGGTTCTTTCCAAGGAGAGAGAGGCCTCCTCCTTCTTCTTTTCTCCAAGAATTTACAAGCCTTTGTAAGGAACATATGAGAATATGACAATCAGAGAAAGTTTGTCTTCCTGCTTTGTTTGTAAACAATCAGTGAAAGTGTTTCTGTACTGCATCTGTTAAAGCCTAAATGCAGCTATGATGTTGAAAAGACAACATACAAGGTCAGCATGAACACTAAATAGTAAGTAACAACACTCATAATAAGTTACTGACTCATCTGTACTATGGTGACATTCCAATCCTGGGTTTTCAAAGAAGCAGCTTTTATATTTTAGTTACAAGACTGTATTAGGCTTTGTAGCCTGTACAAGGTTTAATCCTTTAAAGTAACTTGTGGTTCTAGACTATCACCCCTGAGTAATTTTTTAATAAATTATGGCTACATTGACAGTAAGAGAATAAACAGAGTTTTATGAGGCTTCACAATAATGCAGTCAGTCCTATCTACTGGTAGAACAAAGTATAAATACTTACTGCTCTCTGAATGATGATAGCTGCCTTATACTCCTTCAGAGATTGTTTCTGCTGATGAAAAATTCTTCTTGCTCTATACCCTCGCCAGAATCTCTGGATAGTTAATGCTGATTTCTCCTCCATTTCCTCCATGTATTTATTCACCTGACCTACAAAGGTAACAAAAATCCACAGTTACAAGACTGTAGGGTAGGTTCTCTTAACAATTTACATTGTTAATCCTCAAACTAGATAGTACCAAAAATCCCTGGGTGCTCTCAGTTTAAAGCCCCTCTTCCCCCAACATCTCCTAGCTGTGGGTCAGGTCTTGCATATCGTAACTGCAATGGAACTTTGTAACACAAGAAAACTGTGTCTCCCTTTCTCCTGCACCATTTTGAAGGCAGCAGATCTTGATCAGTAGTTAGTGAGCCCTGGGGGAATTAGCACATTCTCTTTCAGATAATTGGGTCAGGAGAAGAGACAGTAAGGCTACTGTGCAAACAGACGTGCAAGATTGGAAAACAGATTTGGGGAAATTGTTCCTAAGGACACCTAGACACTTTAATCTTCTGCAATAGTTTAATATAAATCATACTGGCATGGACAACTTCCAGTAAGGCCAGCTGTCGTTGATGGAAGAGTCTCATGGCCCTCTGTCTCTGAAGCTGCATTTGCAGTTTTAGAGCTTCATCTTCCTTCTGTTTTGTTAAATGCTGCAGCTCCTGTTCCCGTTTAGCTCTGAAATACAAAAATACATTAACAATTACCTTAAGGTGTATATTTCTTTGAAGTATCTCTTTTTTTCTTTGTGTTTAGTGGTCCAGAATTGAGAAAGAAAATCCACAAAACAATCTGCTATGTCATTGGTTGCAGAGGGACACCAAGCAATGAAAATTCTCCTGCAAACTATCAAATTAACACACTGTCTATAGCCACAAAAGACTCTGAACTGCTCTACGAAATCAAAGTTTAAATCTTTACTTAGGACAAAGTTCTAAGGACTCTGAAAGGAATGATGCTTTATGTGGGACATTCACAGCCAGAATGAACAGGAACAACAATTTTGATTCCATCATCTGCTGAAGAGGTAAAGCAACATTAGCCATCTGGTCCAGTATGCACCTTCTCCAGTCCATCCATCAGCATGCATGGCATCTGCTTCCCACAATACATATAATTATTTTTGAACTGACTTCAAGAGTTGTTCAGAACATTGGCTGTCAAACCTCACTTCTTAATTTTGGAGGGATTTTTTTTTTTGCCCACAGACTAGAACTGATGTCCAGCAATTCTGCTATTGCTGCACGGCACATACCTTTAGACTCCCAGTACTAATGAGCTGATTGTGTTTCCCATCACTAGTATTAAATTGAGCTATAATTTTTCCACCAACCATACTTTCCCTTTAGTCTCTAAAACTGGTTTGGGAGAGATTGGGATGGAAACTGTTGTGTAAAAGAGATGCTCTGGATTTAAAGATCTGACCTTAACAGATAAAAAAGCCTCCACCACAATTTGACAGACCATCATCCTTTTACAACTGTAATGCAGACTTGAGGTGTGCCCACACACCTACCTACAAAGACAGCTTATGATGCATGTGATTATATCAGAATGGTTTCAAGGAAACTAAAGGTTTTCAGCCCACACATTTCTGCAAATTAGAGCTGTAAATTTTTACATTTTTAGTTCAGGTAATTAATATTTTAATCCAAATATTATATTTCTAAGGCAAATGCAATCACAGGATCAAACAAGACTTCTGATCACATTTTCTTGATAAAACTATTAATATTTTACCCATCAATTTTTATCAGCTTCACTGAGTTGAAAACGACAAAAATGTTTCATGAACTTCTCAGATGCACATCTGTGAAACCAAGAATGTCTGTCAGGTATTTAAATGATTCTTTAATACTGATTCTTTCCTTTGTAGTCTGCAAAACACATTCATCCTCTGTTTCTCCTAATGATAAGATATATTTGCTTCCACAAGACCACTCTGTGACAGGGAACTGCCTCTGAACTAAAGTAAAACATACAGAGAGTAAGATCCAAGCTTCCTTCTACAGTTCATGGCACAGAGCAGCCTCCCTCTGGTCATCTCTTTAGAAATGTAAAATGGTTTCATTTTTGATGCATTATTAATAAAAATTATTGCCATTTTAAATGTCCTACAATTAGCTATGTAATAATGAACTAGCTTCAAGGAGAGACTACAGGCTTTAACATTCTGAGGAGAATAACTGAGGAGACATTTCTGAAACCACAGCTTCAAAAGTTTATAACTTGAAGAGTTACATCTTCCTCTGCAGCTGCAGGTGAGCAAAGTTTGGAGTTTCAATCTTGGCAGTATTTAACCACACTGTTCTAAAATAAATCTGTGAATGTAACCAGAACGATACTGAAAATATGACACAAGGGAGTCAAGCAGCTTGGTGATTGCTGATAGTCTCACTATCCTTTTCCTGCTGCTTTTCCATGTTACATCTATTCTGGGCTATAAGTTTGGCATGCAAGGTGCCTTATGAAGGAAGGAATATTGGCTTCAAATGTATGGTGGAGTAAAAAGGAGTGACAAGGATGTCTGATTGCAGCACAAAAGTGCAGTGACCAGTGGCCCTCAACAGACACACTGCTTGCACCTGCTAATCTTTCAGAATTTAAATATTACACCTTAGATAATCCAATATCCTCTTAAGGCCAGTCTAGACAATAAAGCATAGTTGTTTGCTTTGTATTACTTTGGTCACAATGCAATATGATTTGACAGTGATTTATAAGATCTACTTTTGATAAAGCAATGATCAATTTCCAAAAAAAGTTTGAAAAAACTTGCTGTGGACTGTGCACTTGATTTAGATCTCTTAGCCTAAGTTAAATTCAAACTAAATTTCTCAAAACAGTTAGTCTAACATGTGCTACCATTACTGCTACAATCTAATTCAAGTGAGACAAGCATTATTTACATAGCTTCCTTCTTCTCTGCTGCTCCAAGGCAGAGAATACTATTTCTAGGTCACTGAAGAAACTCTACTTCTGAGAGCCAAAGATTTAAAAATTAATGAAGAACGAGGTCTGGCAAGTACTACACTGAGCAAGCACTATGGGCCTTGGTTTCTGCAGCACTCTGGGATGTGGAAGCTCCACAACAGCTCCAATGTAATTTACAGAGCAATTTTGTGTCAGGTTAACTGTGAACCAATCAACTGTCCTACCACCAGTACAATGTCTTCTAGTGCTATTTAGTACAATCCCTTGCCACACTTTCAGTTTTCCATATGCCACAAATTTTTACAGAAAACATGAAAGCACTACAGAAGGAAGTTTTTTTCATGGGGAAGTCTGGCAGCTGGGAAAGGGACAGTTGGAGCTTTTGGCACCAAGTGGCAGTTTGGTACTGCTGAAAAAACACATTGGATGTTTTTTGCTAACAAATCTGTAGTGAAAAGGTTCACATTGGCATTACATTATCTTTATATTTGAGAAGTGACAGCTGACTGGAAAAAGGCACCTTCAAGATGAAGGGACACTTGGTCAGCCCAAACTTAGGGCCTGGGACATGAGAATAAATTGTCAGGGAAGTTACACCCAGGAAGGACAGGAAGGTGAATGGGAATAGCCAGCGCAGATTTCTCACAGGCAAATCACGTTTGACCAGCTTAATTGCATTCTGTGATGACTGGCTCTGTGGATGAGGGGAAAGCAGTGGATGTCATTTTCATTGACTTTACCAAGGCTGTCACCACAGTCTTCTGTGCCAGGCGGGGCTGACACTCAGACAAACCTCTGCAAACACAGAAAATGGTTCAATAAAAACCACATGAAGTTCAAATGGGAAATTCTACAGCTGGTACTAAATAACCTCACGAACCAGCACAGGCTGGGCACCAATTACCCAGACAGCAACTCCAATGAAAAGAGGGGACAGGCTGGACATGAGGCTGGACAGGCCAGTAGTGAGCCCTTGCAGGAACAAAGGCTACAGCTTAGAGGGGAGATTATTTGGCTTTACTTGGCACACCTGGAGCATGGGTCACACTCTACTGGGACCCCCAATGGAAGAGCAATGTTGGCAAACAGGAGGGATAGAGACTGTCCAAACACAGACAATTAGAGCCATGGAATGTAGGATATATAAGGACAGGTAAAGTGTGTTTACCCTAAAGGAAGGCAAATCTGTCTCTCACTACCTAAAGAACTGTTATAGAGCAGACACAGCCAGACTCATGGGGGTGCTCAGAAAAAGGACAAGAAGCAGTGATAGGGTGCAACAAGGAAATTCCCACTGCCTGTAATGGAAGAATTCTTCACAAGGCAAATCATCCAGCACAAGGAAAGCGATCAAGTGAGATGGTAGGATCTCCATCCTTGGAGACCTCTGAAAGTGGATGTGGCCCTCAGCATCCAGATTTCATTTTGAGCAGGGCCTAGTTCAAACAGGACATTGAATTAGATGACCTGAATTTTTTCTCTTCCTTTGTGACTTGAGAAAACCCAGCCCAACCCAAACCTTCATACTAGATCCTATTCTTTACTGTTTTTCACAAACTCATACTATTTACCTGAAGCTTCTCTGTAAAGTGATCACTGCTTGGGGTAGCTTTTTCAGCCTTTTCCTTGTCTGAAATCCTCGCCACGCTGCCTGGATTATACAAGCTGCTTGATGCTGCTTCTGAAATTAACAAAACAGTTGGTAAAATATTTTCTATGCATATAAAACCACTTTATTACTGCTTGCATAATTGGAAAATCTCAACATTTGGCCAAACTACATCAGTTTTCAAATGCATCAAATTGGGGAATTTAAGGTCTTACAAGACAGTTATTATCATGAGCTCCATAGCTGCCCCAAAAGCAGCTAATCTGATCACCTGCATTGATGCTCTCCATGGTAAACAAATGAATCTACAGCACAAATATATATATATATAAAAAAATCAGTATTAGGATTTTTTATTTAAAATGCCTGAAGCACTTGGTATTTCAAATGGTAATTCAATCAAAATACCTACACTAGAGAGGACAGAAAGACAAGTTTAGAGAAAGAGCAACAGGAAAAATGCTACATTTTCAGTATGATCAGAAGCCATTGAAATGCAAACAAGAAAAAAATCAATTCTGTTCTTAAAGGGATTTAAAAAAACCCCCACAAACAAACTGAATCACAAAACACCCTGCTCTGTTGAAGATGAAAGCAGGTCTCTGCAAACATAACTGATTTTCATTGAAGTATTGTCTCTGAGAAACCTGCATGTAAAGTTTTTTTAAGATGCTCATTAAACACACATTGTCTCTGTTGGGAACACAGTCCAGGTGGTGTTCTTACGGCACATTTTCTGTATATAACTTAGTTCTATGCAAATGTTGCCTAGAATTCAGACATCTAAATTTGTAACACTGATGTGAGAAAAGCAGATGCAGTTACTTTAATTTTATAGTTAGCAAAAAAATAAATTATTTCCCCCCATGGTTATATTGAAATCTATGATGAATCTGCATAGAAAGTCAATCTCTTGACTTACAGTCCCATATCTTAATGACTGAGTAATTTCTCGATGTTTTTAAAAAAAACACAATACAACAAATTCAAAAAGACAATTAAAAATTAATTAACATAGTGAAATAACAGCACAAGTTTTGAAAAGTGTCTACAATGTGATAAAGTAAATCCATTCTAAACATACACAAATCACATGTAAATAGGATTTCACATCTAAATAGGATTTCACATCTGAAAGTCACATTAAACTTCATCACCTGCATTTCTCCTTTTCCACTGGATTGTTCCAAATACAGCAGATCCAAGAGTTGATTGACCTCCCTGTCAAATCCTTTGCCAGTCCACTGTCTACTTAAAAGCCCTTTTAATCCTAAGAGAAAGACAAGAAACTAATTCACTAACATGAATTTTTCTTTTCAAACTTTCAAAGAAACAAACTATGAATCAACAAATCAAATCTGATTCTATGTGTAAAGGAGTGTGAGAGCTGAAGACCATCAGCCATCTTAGAGTGTCATACATAATCTTATTAAAGAATATCTGGTGCTCCAACTATCACAGAGAAGTATTATCCAGTGATTTTCTATGTCTGAATCAGTATTGTGTTTATGTTACTGACAGTCAAATTATCAACGTTTTTTCAGTCTTATCAGTAAGTCATTGTAAGGTGCTAAAAAGAATTCAAAGCACCACACAAGTGCTTGGTGTTGTTAACACTCTTTTCATACTTCTCGTAATAAAATTTATTTATTTCTAACTGGAACTGTTTGATGTCTTATCTGCACAGTTTAACTGTGAGTGCAGAGTGCATGTGCATCCAATCCATGACACAACAGAGCTTTTTAGGTTTGCAGTAACTAAAAGCATCCTTGTGCTCCCCCCACAACATACACACACTCCCTATGCAACAATAGACAGTAACATGTGCTAAAATGTTTTTATCAGACAAATCCCAGAGCCTAAGGGCTCTGCAGGCAGTTGGAGGGAAGAGGAAGGAGGGCAGGAAGTATGTGTACGTTTGCCTCCTGAAGAACTGCAGATTCAATAACTTTTCCATCTTCAACTCATTGTCCATAAGCGTATTCACACACTGGGCAGCTCCAATGCTCACATGTACTTACAGGATCTGGAGCACACGAAATGGCACCTCTGTGGCACCAGGTGCACCACTTTAGGAAAACAATGATACTTAAACACTTCAGGAGAGAGACAGGAAGGACTCCAAATGGAGTCAATGGGTGCCCCAAGGCTGTGTGAGCCCTGCAAAAGCAGGGAGCCAGGCTACACAGGCGAGCTGCCTCACAGAAGTGCTGTGGGTTTGACACAACCACTTGCCAGTCTCTGTACAGACTACACTGCCATATGCACCTTTGGCTACTGACAGGGAGTATCTCCAATGTGCCTCACAGCTGTGTCAACCCATGCAGCACTCTGGGAAGGCTGACTTAGGGACTGTGCTGGTCCTGGAGACCCCTCACCTCCAGCAGGCTGCCTTCACAAAGGTAGAGCTCACACCAAAGCAGCTCACACTACCGACAGCTCTGAGCCACTGTGAAGCCAAGGGATTTCAGCGAGATGGTGGAATGCTGTAATGCTTTCTTTGTTGCCTTTATTCCTCAAAGTCTTTAAAGGATTCCAAAGCCTGAGTTAAAACTAACAGAAGGATTCTAACTTAAAAAAAAAAAGTAGAGAAAAAAAAGCAATTTTGTTTTTTCTTTTCTTAGTGGAAAGAGGAAACATGTACAGGAGAGAGATGAAGAGTTTCTAAATGACTGTGGCATATTGTGATTCTAGACCAAAATAAAGCATCCTTTGGAGATGGAGATCTGTGCCTCTTCAGACAAGCCAGCATTCTACAGCTGCTATGAACAGACCATCACGGCAGCTTCCCAAGAATTCACGTGATACCAGCCTTAGGCACACTATACTTAATTCCATACTACAAGGAATCCCTCCTCTCAGTTCTGTAGGCAAAAAGGTGGCAAAGCTGTTCATCCGGACCAGAAATTTATCTGGCTGGTACTGTATAATAAGTAGTCAGCACAAGTGCAAAAAATGGGAATTGGACATTCTTGCCTTGCATTCCCTCTTTTAACTGTCCTTGTCCTCAAAGGACTGAGGCTGCTCACAAGTAGTTTTGACCAACAATAACATCCAGAACATAAAAGACATGGCAAGCATCATGCCTGTTCCTTAGTCTCCAGGGGCATGATAGAGTAAAAAGGGGTTTCCTGGAGCTCCCTGCTAGGCTAGAGACAGAAACATTAAATGGGACACCTCATTAAAGAATGAAATTATACATGTTAAACACATACTCAGCCTCATCGTCTGAAGGCATCAAGACAAAATGATAAACTAATTTCATGAATTCTTGGAAAGAGTTCATTCCAATTACTTGGATATCGAAAGAGAGGCAGCTCCTGGATAACTAAACAGCCCTCTATTAGATGAGCAGACCTGCAACAGCCAGGGTCAGCGTTTCACTCTAAGTAAAACTTTCACATTCTGGATTAGTGAGCCTCAGCACTGTGGCAGATGTGACACAGGACTCTGACTGTGGCAGTACAGGCACCCTGCCAGTGGATCCCTCAATAACCCACCTGCACCGGGAAACAGAAAGAAGTAAAAGCCCATCAGGTTGGAAGTGACAAACAACAGCTTTAAAAGACAAATTGCCACATGTGGAGTCCTCACGACACAGAACAAAATAAATCCAGGAAACAGAAAGAAGTGCAGTACCTTAACCTGCAATGAAAATGAATAGAAGGAAAAAAACCCCACAAAGCAACATGGCACTGCCATCTCCACATAACTGGAGAGTAACTGAACTAGAATGGGAAACCTCTGTCTTTTTATTTTCACAGGGAATGTAAGAAGAGGCTCAGTGATCAGTCCCATGCATGTTTACAAACCTTTGTAGCGAGCTGTGAATAACTGCACAAGCTGTTTGCAAAATTTTGCCACTAACAGCAGCAGTTTTGTGGCAGCACTTCCTACAGCAGGATTGGTGGTAGAGGAAAGCTTATAAACAAGTTCATCCAAAACAGAGTGAAGAGGCTCTTCTTCAACTTGAAGCAAGACAGAACTTTTAAAAGAATAAAGAAAAAAAAAAGGAGGTGGTACAGAAGTGTTAATTGAAAAACATGAGCCTTTTAACAGTGACTTATTTTTAGCTATGTTTGGCTACATACAGCAAGCCAAGATGCCCAGCTAGCTGGACCAGGAATCTGATCCAGACAGTATTACTGTTCCAATCAACCAATCATCACTCTCTCAATTTAAGAAGATTAAACACCCAGCTTTTTAATGTTTTCAATTTCTACTACAAAGACATGGGGAAAAAAACCCCAAACAATAAAACACAACAATGCTCATATATGAAAACTTTTTTTAACCAAGCAGTAATGAACTACCTTTTATATTTATTATTAAGAAAAATAATCATGAAAACAACTAACCTATCGATCCTCAAAATATTGTGTAACACAGACATCATTATAATTGCTGTTTCAACATCATCTGTTATTAACAACTGCAGGAAGCGATTATTTTGTAGTACTGCAAAGAAAACCAAAAACAAGAAAACAAGAAATCATGCAATCAGAACCAGACTTGAAAATACCATAAAACCAAATAAACTTCATCATAAGCCATAGCAAGTAAAACCAGACACTGTTTCTGGAACAAACTCCCTCATTTATAATTCTTACACTGAAACTTACTCAGATAACTAAACTACTTCAACCTCCAAAAAACTTGCTGAATCCTGTTTTTTCTGCCTTTGGACATCCTTCAGGCACTGCTGTTGCAAGGGAATGAAAGCTTTAAGCACCTTTTTTTCCTTACAACAACAGTGGAATTAACACTGGGGCAACAATATCCAAAAAAGTTAAGGACCTCAACCTTGACAATTTGTCACCCCAGGTTATTTAATGCAAGTCCTCTGATGTCATTAAAGCAACATCTTTTTTATCCCACTGTACCACTGACTACGTATTCAGTAATTTTTGTTACCATGTGTGTTTTTAGTTACACATCTTATGATCCTCAGGTTTCTGTTCAATACTAGAAACCAATTCTGCTTTTCAGAATCAGTGTGACTAACATCACTTTAATGATGTTTAAACGAAAGCTTATTTAGGTCAGAAATATACAGTGAAGTTCGTTAGATATTTGTAAAATTTCCTGGCATGGCAGAAGCTTCAGAAATCTGACTCCAAATCTATCTACTCATCAGGGCGAGCAATGTACTCTGGTCAAATTTCTGCATGTTTTAATCACACACAGGAAAAGATCAATTGTCTCTTATTGGAAAAAAAAACCCACCTGATTTTTAAAAGGTATAGACTTATAAAGAGAAATTACAGGGTAACACTTTAAATATTTATCTCTGAAAGTCTAGAAGGGGAACGCTTGAGTATTCCCCTTTAGTGGATGTTTATCATTTTAGATATTGCTGAGGGGCTGACTACTTAAAGAGACTGATTTACCATCTACTCCAATTTAGAAGACTCAAATTTAGATGGAGATTAGCTTAGGAGTGAATTTTGATACTTGTAGTGGCCATAAATAAATGTTCAGGCGTTCTGTGGGTTGACATTTCCCTTACCACATGCAGCGAGTTGAACGTGGCCACCGAACAGCCAGCAGATGGCATCAGTTACTATTCGGAACCAGTGCAAAAAGTCTTGTTTTTCTTTGTCCTAAACGAAAAAGAAGTAGGTAAAAACATGTGCATGATCTTCACTAAGGACTTCATCTTGATGTCATGAGAAGGTTTGTACGCCCCAGGAATTTGGAGAACAAAATCTGCCAAAATCTTTCCAAATGAGGTTGGTGAAACTATAGGAACTAGTAANCCCTAGACTTCCAAAAAAAACCCCAAAAAAACCCCCAAAACCCCTAGCTTGTGAGACCTTTGAGGTCAGTGATCAAACAAGAAGATCTGAACACACTAAAAAAATAAAAGCATCCCATTAGGAAAAAAAAAATCACAAGGAGAGAGAAATCTTGTTTACTCTTTAAAAATATTTGATAGCATAAGAGGGATAAGACAAATAATAGCTCAGCAAATATGCATCACAGATTTAATGCACTAAATGGGAAATATATTAGTTTAAATAAGAGGGAGGAAATAAAAAAAGGTACAAAGTGGCCAAGGACACAGTCAAAATGAAAAAGGTTCCTGATAACTGGTATGGTGAAGCTTCAGAAGCACCTCCTAGTTGAAGGTCTGGGAGCAAACACCAAACCAGTATAAAGCTGAAATTTGATCTGTTTGCCAAACAGACGACATCATGTGCTTGCCTGTGATAGCACTGGACTGGAAAAAAACATAGAATCAATCATAGAATGGTAGGGTTGGAAAGGACCTAAAGTCCATCTTGTTCCAGCCCCACTGCCATGGGCTGGGACACCTTCCAGCAGACCACATTTCTCAGAGCTTCATGGAGCCTGGCCTTCAATGTGCTTCCACAGATGAAGCATGCACAGCTTCTCTAGGCAGCCTGTCCCAGTATTTTAGCACCCTGACAGCACAAATTTTCTTCCTAATACCTAATTTCAACCTCCCTCTTCCAGTGTAAAGCCATCACCCCTTATCCTGTCACTACATGCCCTTGTAAAAAGTCCCTCTCCAGCTTTCTTGTAGCTCCTTTAGGTACTGGGAGGTGATTCAGGTTCTCCTCAGAGACTTCTCTTCTTCATGCTGAACAACCCCATCTCCCTCAGCCTTTCTTCACTGCAGAGGTGCTCCAGTGCTCCCCTGTCACCAGTAAGAATTCAGGTTGTAACATGTGAATGCACATATAGATGCACATTCCAGTCTGTATTCCAAGTGTGAGCCACAGACTACTGTATATAAATATAAATCTGGAATCTGTGTGTGGAACAGCAAAAAGGGTTTTTGATAGTACCACACCACTGACAAATGTTGTTACAAAGCATATGGTCACACATCACACATTAATTGAGCCTTGACAAATGAAACCTGAAGAAGCCTATTCCTGGATCCCTGCTGGAGCCCCAGCCCTCAGTCAAGGTTTAACTTTGTATATAGTCCATGCAGACAAGGAAAGATACAAAATAACAATAATATGTTAAGCTGTAATATTATCTTTGTTTTGGCAACATGTCAGTCTCTGAAAGCTATTTCTTCCTTTGACTTCAAAAACTTGTACAAAAAGCAAAAGAGAGCAGAATAAACTTCAAATCTCCACTGGTAGAGTGGAATTTCCAAAATTCCCCTCAGCAAGCATCAAGTCTGGGTGCCCAGTCACCTCTGAGACCACGAAGTTTAAAAGCCAAAGTACTAATTATAATGTAGACTGCATTTGCATTCAAAAGAAATCTTTGCCCACAAGCATGACTCAAGGAGCATGTAGGCTGAGACATAATAAGAAAGTACTGGGGAAATTACATATTGTGGATAAGAGTCTCCTGGGATGTCATTTAGGAAGCTTCCTTCTTAAGCACTAAATGCACTTCTCAAGCACTGGACTAGCAGAAACTATGTTATTGCACTGATGCTTTCTGAGAATTGACTGTCTGTGGTGTCTATCACAATACTTTGTAGGAAAACTCTGGCTAAGTACAAGAAGGCAGTGAGCCAAGATATGAGACAGTATGAAGAAATGGGGATATTAAAAGAAACTGTCAGAATCCATGAAATTGGTTATTTAAACTACTCATGGGTTTTTGTTTGTTGGGGGTGTTTTTCCTTCTGATTCTAGAACTCAGAATACTCCAGAAGCATGAGGCAGTCTCACTGAGCAAAACCGTTCTTTACTGCAAAGAAAGGAGGGAAATGTGAGAAAGTGTTTAAATCTATAAATTCATGAAGTCTGCCTTTGGCACTCTCTATGTGGAAGTTCAGAAGCAGTGAGCATTCTTGGAATTTTTTTGCCAATTATGCAGCAGAAATTGAATGACAAAACAAACTTCAACAAATCTGACTTAAAATCTTAAGACTTCCTAAACCATTTTTTGTAAAGCTGAATAAAATTAGTGAGAATTAATTCATTACAAAGGCTGAACTAATGATATGCAAAGTTAAGACATTACCATGATTGGGATGCTGTCTTTTGTAGGGCTTTTTTTTCCCCCCTCTTATATTGCTCTAATTCTTCAGTCCTTCCTATAATTGGACTTCTTCCCTCTACCTTTAAAACTTGTGAAAAGCAGTAGCCGAACTATCTAAACAGGCCTATGGCAACAGAGGGGCTTTGCACAAGTCACGGAGCAAATGCTGCACAATGACAGATTTCAGCTTCAGAGCTTGGAGGCATTAGAAAAACTACAGCAATTTCTGGAAAATAAATTTTCATAACACCATGTCCCTAGAATAATATCCTACTTATCCAGTATGTGTCCTCAGAAAGTTTGCAGGTGTTCTGTGCTCTTTTAACTATGAAACTTAAATACCTTGATTGCTCGGATAAATCGTGCTTGCAAGCGTTTTCCCAAAACCAGCAGGGCGTCTATAGCTGAAGGAAGAAACTTCTTGTAAAATTCCTCAGGATCTTCTTTCACCTCTAGCCCTACACAACAATGACTGAAATGGAAAAAAAAAAAAAAAAAAAAGAAAAGAAAAGAAAAAAGGGGGAAAAAAATCAACCTGAATAGTCAAAGGCCTGTTTGAACAACTTTGAATGAATGTCACGTCATCAGAGAAATGCTTCAGTGGCATGGGACAATTCCCCCTGAACAACAGCTTACTGCTGTGACTGGCTCCAAGGTGGCTGCCTCCAAGGAAGAGCAACCACTCACAGGTTGGAGATCATTTTACTACTTGTTATGGCATTTCTCAGTCAAAAACATATCCAAAGCACTTTCTCCTTAAGCTTCATCAAATCTGTTCAGGCTTGTTCCATATTTTAGGGAAGGGCTCTGATGGTCAAAAAGAAGAAAAAAAAGGCAAAACAGAAAGGTAGAAAAAAAAAAACCTGATAAAGGAAGCTCAGTGATGAAGGGGGTACACATCAGGCAGTGAAAATATGTATAAAAAATATACCACAAAGACTTCAGTGAGCCTGTCTACAACTATTCTCGAACTGAGGAAGGCATGTGGGCTAGAAATCAGCTCCTCAGATCTCAGCTCTCTTATCTTACTCACCGCAACACATTGGTTGTTTCTGGAACACTTTTTACAAGAAAATGCATGTTTTACAACTGCTGAGTTGTTTCAGTTCTGCACTCGGTGCTGATACCAGTGCAACAAAAGAGTCTTCCTGACTTCTTATGAATTTTGCTTTCTGATATTTTATCTAGGCTATGCTAGCTTTTTGGGAATGCACACACGTAAATCTGTCTACCAAAGCCCTTGGAAAAAAAATTCTAGGCATGAAGCTGAGATTTATCTAGCTACAAAAGGACATTTTTACTGCTAAAATAAATTTCAGTATTCTCTGCAACTGAAACAGTTATAGGGGATGATTTAAGTATCACACTGCTCTGGTGATAACTCTTGCATCCCTTACCAAAATTCCTCGCATTAAAAATTCATACTGCAGCTATGGCATAAATAAGAGATGGTCACATAATTACTTCATGCCTTAGAATTTTACTCCCTAGTTAAGCCAAAACTAAGTACAACTTGAGGAAAATTTAAAATGTATTCTTTTTCCTGGCATTTAAAATTGAGATTGGATCACTGGGGGTTTGAGTTTAAAGTTTTCTTATTTACAATCCCATTCTCACAGTATCACTACATCAAGCTATCTAGTCTGTATGAACTATGCCATCTATTATATTTAAAAATGTAAATAGTTACTTTAAATGGGTATATTAAATAAACATTTAAATACAGTCAAGCCAAGAAGTGAGTCAATCAGGCTGACGATCTGCAAGAAGAAATCTACAACACAAAATAACAATTTTTAAATAACTACAATTCAAAATTATGTAATTACTGGGTAAGAACTGTTGCACGGGTGAGTACTGTCCACAGAAAAAGGTAATGCCGACACAAACCCTGTTCTCACCATAGAGTTCCGCCAGCTCAATGAAACACAATGCAAATGAATTAAACAGGACCAATTAGGCTATGCCTGACCCCTCTGCTCTTGACTGCTCCCTGCACTTTAACCCTGGCCTTTCCTGAACAACAAGCCTTGTTCTGGATGGGAGCCAATGTATTACAGCTTGAAAAGAGCAAGATGAAAGGACAGAAATAAAACTGGAAGAAAACTTCTTAGCTTTTTTTTTTTTCTTACCTTAGTATCTCTGCTAGCTGGGCAGCAGTAGCCCAGGCTCCATGCAACTGAGAGTGGTCTCGCTTAAGAACCAGCAAGCAGTACTGAGTAAGACCATAATCATATATATCTTGCTTAATTTTACTTGATTCTTCACATCCTAAGGAAGGACTACTTAAAATTCCTGTGGGAAGAAAGCAGGAGAGAGACAAAGAAGAACATTAGATTCTCATGTGCAAAGTGGGTATTTTTTTCTTTTTCTAAAATATAAGAAGAGTATATGTACACAGAGCCAGGATCCAGGATTAAAGTAACTGTAAAAGTGCTAACAACAGCATTAAATATTTTGTCAGCAATTTTTGCTGTTACAGCTACAACTCATTTGTAAGATTATATGACAATCGGGAAGGATAGCTAAACTTAGGTTTCTATTTTCTCTCTATTTAGTAGCAAAACATATATTACCTGGGATATGAACCATTTGTATGAATTTCCTAGGCTAGATAAAACCACAACCACTGGGAAACATATACCTTCCTTATAATTACATCCCAATTTAGAACAGGACCTGACTTGTTTCAACCATTCCTATGAGCTGTGCCTGTATAGCAGAAGGAAAGACAGGGAAGTCACACAGGAGCTCATGATCTTGTTTCTATGTTAAGATTTAAAAACTGAATACTAACCACCCTGGCCCTCTGCCCAAAAAGCACTGGGAGAAATGATTTGACCAAGTGTAAGATGCCTGCCTGTATCAGCAGGGAAAGGGCCCACATTATCAGGGTGACAGCTGAAAGACAGAAAAAAATTCTGTCCATTTGCTCCTCAGCTCCTCCTCCTTATTTTTGCCAAGTCAATTACTACTCTCAGGAAAAGCTGCCGTCTCAACCTTCCTTACAGACTTTCAGAAAAATCTTCTGTATTTAAGGAGGCAGACGGGAGAAGGACTGGCCTTTTATTTTAGGAACGACATTAATTACCCTTTAACTTCAGCAGCAGCAGGGGGATGTCCTGTTCTCTGCTCTCAGTGATCTGAGCAGCTAAGGCCAGGACCTGGGGGTCCGTGGCTGCCATAGGGAACAGCCAGAGGCGCACACAAGCATCGATTCCAGCCTCTTTTTATGTTAAGGCGCGGGGTCTTCACGCCACTACTTCATCCCAGCTCCTGCACCGCCAGCTGGAAGCCACGGGCCGCAGGACTCCCCCTGAGAAAGGAAACAAACATGGAGGAGCCCCACTGGCGCTCCCTCATGAGGCCGCGGGCAGCCGGACAGGCTCTGCCGGCACGGCGCACCTCCGGCCGGGCAGCCTGAGCGCGGCCTCACTGGGCGGGCAGTGGGAGCGGCCTCACCTCACCCAGGGCCGGGGAAAGGGCAGAGGGAGCGGTGCCCGCTCCCACCGGCGTCACACCGGTGCCCCCGCTGTCCTGGGAGCGGCGGTACTGGTGCCGCGAAGCCCCCAGGCCCGGGGCCCCCTCGGGGCGCTCTGAGGGACCCACACGCACCCCCGGCCCCTCTCACCGCCGCGCGGGGGCTTCCCGACTGCGGGAGGAGGGAGCGGGAGCTGGAACGCCGATCCCGCCGTCTCCAACGCGACGGTTCCCCCACGCCCCCCTCCCCTCACAGCTGTGTGGTCGCGGCCTCTCTCCGCCAACCAGCGCTCTCGTCCGCGGGAGGAGGGCACATTTGCATATCCGCGTGCGGGCTGGGGCCTCCGACACCCACACTGGCAGGAATCTACAGAGTGACGCGCCCGCTGACCAATCAAGCTCGGGCAATGCGTGCTCTGCCCGTCGCGGCCTATCGGAGCCCGCGTGGGCGGGTCCCGCCGGCCGGGCGGCGTGAGGGATGCTCGGTGCGGGCGGCGGCGGCGGCCCCGGGGCCCGCCATGGTGTGAAGCGCTGCCGCGATGAACGGAGCGGTCCCGTCGCTCTACGACCCCAAGGCGCGGGTGCTAAAGCTGGGAGAGAGCTTCGAGAAGCAGCCGCGCTGCGCCTTCCACACCGTCCGCTGTGAGTGCGGGGTTGGGGCAATTCTCAGGGGCTGCGAGAGGGGTTCGGCGGCCCCCGATCCCCGCAGTCTCCTGAAGGGCGGGGAGTGAGTTGCGACCACGCTCGGTGGCTGCCTCTGTCCCGGGATTCTGGGGCGCTGCTGGGCGCTGAGTGCCGTGGAGTGCTGGTCCGGGATTTAGGCAGCGGTGCAGGTTTCAGTCGGTGCTGGGAGCACGTACGGCCATTGTATCCTAGAGCTGCCCCTCGCTATCCACTGGGCACTAACTTCGTTTTTTATGCCTTGTATATAGAGTCTCCCTGCGGTTCTGCTGGAAACCGAGCTAAGCTGAACCTGTGGCTCTGTCTTCTTTCCTTGCGCGCAGTTTTTCGAAGTTCAGTACAATTCAGCAATCAAAGGTTAAAGGCAGGCGGTGTTAATCACGGAGCCAGTACACCCTCCCTGAGTACATAATTACTATCTAGAGAGGTGTGTGCTCAAAGATTCTGAGGGTAGCTAGGAAACAAATGCTCCCAGGATTATAGTCCTTGGTAATTCAGGACTGCAGCTTCTGGTTTTGTTGTCTGGTTATTTATAGACCGATATCCCCCAAGATTCAGTCAGGTATGTTCTCTGGAGAGTGTCCTGTGTGCTAGATGGGTAATGTGCTCTCTGTGAGCAAAGGGACTGGCACTTAGGCAGATTGTTTCCAACTGTGGAAGCGGAGGGGAGAGGAAAAAAGCTATAAATGGATTTTTAAACAAATGCTGCAATTTGAAATTTTTTCCCATTTTAAAGAGGACTAACAACCCCGTCTGGTACCTTCTACCCTTAGAGTTTCATGCTGACTCTTGTAATTTGATGATTTATTCTGAAATCTGTTTTGAAATCTCTCTTCCTTTCCAACAAATGAGACATAGAAACTGGCACGTTCTTCAGTTCTATCAAATGCACATGCAGAAGAAATATCCTCTGACACCTGACATTTTTTTTAACAGTTGAGTAAAAGGGAAAACAGCTGCTGGTTAGAAGTTCAGATTGCAAGTATCAATATCTTCATTTCCTCAAGTATTAATAGCACATATAATAAAGCAAATATCCTCTGATTTCGTAAGAAACTTTGGAACTGTTGTATGCTTATTCCTGTAAGACGACATTTAGGGGTTTACCCTAAACAAGGTTAGCAGGGGCTGTCACCTGTGTCTGAGCTGCGAGCCTCCTGCTGCGGGCACAGCCCTGCCCACCAGCTCCTGCAGCCTGGTTTTCCTGCCCGGTTGGTGTGCTGGCTGGAGCCATGCTTCCTTCCCAGCTGTGGTCTGTGCCGCCCGGCCCGTGGCTGCAGGCCGAGTTCGGGAACTGGGAAGCTCCCCAGCAGCATGAATGCCGCCGCCTGTGACTGGCAGCGAGGCGAGGAGCGTGTGCCGAGGTGTGGCCGTGGAGTGTGTGCCGGCCGATGGGTGCCCTCCGCGCCTCCCTCGCCGTGCGAGGCAGGGCACCGGCATCCCGGGGTGAGAGACCGGCCCTGCCTTACCTGGAGCCGCGGCCTCAACCCCACCTATGTTATTACAGGCCTTGAAGAACGTGTTGATGCCCCCCTGTCTCCCTAATCGGCTCAGGCAGAGTTTTGGCTGTAGCCTTTCCCAATTTATTTGTGGTGGAAATAATACTTTGTAGGTAATGGTATGGAACAGAGCTGCCGTGCTGATGCCTGAACACATGCACGTTTTCAATGTCTCAGGGTTTTGAAAAGGACCAGAAATCTATACCCTCTTTTGCTCAAAACTTATTTAAACCAGTACCTTAGATGCTGAAAGAAACAATATTTAAATCAATATTAAATTGGGAAGGATTTTCACTTTTAACAAAAATAGCTATACTGAAACACCAAATTTTGGTCAGGTTCTGACCTGCTTATTACAGTAAAGTCAGAACTAGAAAAAGAAATGCATATTGAGGGTTGATGTGTTCTTTGCATTTTCAGTCACTTATCTACATCTCCCATGTTTGGGATAAACATTTTCAAGAACTATTTATTGAGTCTTCTGAAAATAATTACATTGGAATTTACCTTTTGAAATATAACACAGCTTGTTCAGCCTTTTTATCCTTTAAAACCTAAAGGTGTTTTTCTAATTTTAACCAAAAGATTTAAACACTTGGCATGAATCCTGAGAAAAGCAGCTTGGCTTTGAATTCTATTGACTTATGGAGTGATCTGCTCAGGGGACTAGTAGATGATACACTAGCAAGAAAGGCTTTTACTTAATAGCCTCCAACTGCAATTAAGTGTTGCCTGCATTTATAAGATTCTTGAAAAGCCTGTAAATAACCTAGTTTGTTTTTCTATTTAGATGACTTTAAGCCTGCATCTATTGATATGTCCTGTGAAGGAGACCTTGAAGTTGGCAAAGGTGAACAGGTGACAATAACACTGCCAAATATTGAGGTGAGTGGATGTGGCTGGAGACTGGCGGGCTTAAGGGAATGATTTATTTTGTTGTCCTGAGTATATATCCTGACTATGGAAGGTATAATGTTTTAGTGCTGTTTCAGAGCTGCCTGGGTGATTTTTAGAGTCGGAAAACAATTGCTCTAAGAATGTAAGATTGCAAAAGACCCAAAGGTTAAACAGCTGCACTGTAACTTTAAGTGTATTTGCCACACTGGAAATATGCTGTAGGATGACCCAGAAGTGTTGCGTACACAGAAAAGCTTCATGTGTATGTTGGCAGTGCAAGTTTCCCCTTGGTATTTATTGCTCTAGTGCAGTTCTAAAGCAGGAAAGACTGGAAAGGGAAAATTTACTACCTGCCTTGCTTTACTGCCCTGCTGATATGGGAACTGAAACTCCTTTTGGTGAGAGGAGTCCTAGAGAGAGCCTGCTCTCACTGGGAAATAAGCATTTAATCAGTTTCAAACTAGGCTAAGTGAGGAAAGTCCCATTCCAGTCAAACACCAGCTACTTTTGGACATGGCTACTGTGAATCTAATTTGAATTAACCAGTAACATTTTTAATGGCCAGAAATGACTATTTGCAGTGACCTTGTCACCACTGATGGATTGCTGTTTCTAAGGAAAATGACTACAGGAGTAACACTTACTGGACTTCTGATTTAATAGGGCTCAACTCCACCAGTGACTGTGTTCAAAGGCTCAAAGAAGCCTTACCTAAAAGAATGTATCTTAATTATCAACCATGACACTGGAGAATGTCGCCTAGAGAAACTTAGTAGCAACATCACTGTGAAAAAAACCAGGTGGGTGATTTACAGGAGAAACAACCCTGCTTTACTCATTGTGAAAATCAATTTGTTAATGAGTCTAAATTGAGATATGCAACTACATGTTACTGTTTTTTGGAAAACATAATTTTAGAAAGTACCTGGCTTTGTTCAAAGGAGTGAAAAGCCTCCTTTCACTGCAAACTGACTTCATATCTTTTGAGTCATGATTGCAGAAGAAATGGATTTTTTTTTTTTGTTAACAAAAACATGTTATATTATTGAAATAAATAGTAACTATTTTCTGGTGAGTTTAGAAGGGGGAAAAAACCATCTGTTTGGCTAGTAGCTTGCCCACTGTCTTCTGACTTGTAAATGAGGGAATTAAAAAAAAAAGAAAGTTTTGTGACAGGTCTCAGTAATTTTAATTTGTTGTTTTTCTCATAACAAATGTTTTTATTTTTTTATTTTTTTTTCTGCTGCTGAGTCCATATAAGTAACTTCCAGCAGAATTATTATGAAGTGATCCTGGGTAGCAAGGTACAAAAATCAAATGACAAAGTGTTATAACGTTATTAGCTATATATATATATATAATACATATCTATATGATATTAATAGTATAATATGAATATATTATGTGTATTAGTATAATAACGTACCAGTATAATAACTTACCTAAGAATCTAATGATGCTATTTAGAAAGGCATGAGAAATAATTCCATGCTAACATATCCCGTGTTCTTACTTTTTTTCTTTGCATCTTGCCTTCTAGTAATTAAAAATCTTTTCCTTTTACACACAGAGCTGAAGGAAGTAGTAAAATCCAGTCTCGCATTGAGCAGCAACAGCAGCAAATGCGAAATGCAACAAAAGCTCCAAACAACATTAAAAACTCTCCATCAAAAGAAAAAATGTTTCCATCTTCTCCTATGGATGATATTGAACGGGGTAAGCTCCACTGGCACATAAGTTTCAGAAACTTTGCTGTTAACAAGCAATTAGTTTTTAAGAGGTTTTTGCATGTGTAGGTTGTTTTTGTTTTGTGTTATTTGGATTTCACACTAGAAGCTGATTATGTAAGCAGCTTTACTCTGATGTGGAAATGACCGCTGGCTTAAGTGAGTAAAAAAGCAGTATTTGTAGCTTGCTACTGTAAAAATCCAGCTGAACCATTAGGCTTAATAATGCCAAGGGTCCTGTTGCTGTCTCCTTGACTGTCTTCCACTGCTACTTTAATCAAGTATATGGTTGGTTGTATTGTCATAGTGGAACTAAGTCACTCCCATTTTGACATTGCTCCCTTTATTTTCTGTGCACTCAGCAAATATGTTAGAGTCCTTTACAGCCCAACATACACTTTAAATTACCAGATAGAGCCTTGTGGAAGGTGAGGTTCCAATGAAGAAGACAGCTAAAAGCTTGCATAAATCAACCCTTGAGCAGTGCTAGGTACTGTTTCCTTGAGAGACTCTGGTTTGGTGTGACACTCATATTTCACTTAATAGGAGGCCTTATTTCCTTTGAGAGGACAAGGAAGATGGCAGGTGGTAATTACTTGCCACAGAAATGCTGACAGGTGGCAGTTTCATTGACTGGAACTGACATCTGTTTCCTAAGTTGTTCTGAATTCCTTTAAACAGATTTTTTTTAGATGTATCATTATGAAGATGGGTTTTGTTTCCATTTTGGTCTTAAGCTCTGACCAGCAATCTGTATTGCAGAACAGTACTAAAATTCATCTAAGGTTGCAAAGGGGAAGGAAAACTTGAGCAAATGAAATAAAATTATGCCTTTTCTAGGTGGTCTGTTCTTTTGAGGGGAGTGGTGGTATCAAACACTGAAACTCTCCAAAGTGACTACTAATGTACCAAACTCTTGGGCAGTGCCAGTCCAATTTTGAGTACTATTTAAAATGATGAAAAATTGAAAAGGATGCATTAGTATGCAGAGATATTATTAAGTCATCTAGTCCATCCTTCTCTCCTAAAGTCAGATTTCTCATGTAACTTTAACCTGTTCTTAGAATCTTCCACGAACAGGTCCTTGTACTTGTTGGTAAGACATTCCAAGGCTTCGCTCTCCTTACTCTTCGAGTTCTCCTGTATAAATAGTCTGATGGCAAGCCTATTACTACTTTCATATTTATGGTGCAAGGACAGAGCAGATTACTGTGCTGCTTTTGAGCAGTCCTTCACAGATTCAAACTCTTCTGTCTTTCCCATTCTTTATGGAAAATGACACCAGTTGGTTCAATCTTTCCTTAGAAGTTTCCTTTCTAAATCACTGATTTGTTCTCAATTTCCTTTAGCTTTCTTGCAATGAGTCTAAAAACTTCCTAAAATATAGTGTCTAAACACACCTACTGAGGTTTTAGCAGTGCTGATGTGAGCAAGAAGGCTGCCTTACGGGCCCTATTCATCTTTATACACAAAGAACAAACAGTATCATGTCTATAGTATCATAAGACCAAACAGTATCGAGTCATTTCCGCACAGCATCCTGTGGTAGAACAGTGTGTAGGGATCCACTGTAACTCAGACTCTTCAGAAGTGTTGCCTGCTTAATCATTCTTCATCCCATGGTTGTGTAACTGACTATTCCTGCTTAAGTACACTACCTGGAACTTGTTACTAACTTTGTTTTCTGGGGTGGAGGGGAAGCTCATTCTGCCATTATCCTCTAGTGTATGTACAGCTCTTCCTTCATTGGTTAAAATTACTTAATTTAAATCCTGTCTGATTTAATTACATCAAAATTCAAGGCAGAGATCTTATTTCTCAGCTTTTGGTATTGGCCATTCACCTAAATTTTTTCTTATATTAGACATTGCTTAGGAGAAAGTGGAATTGAATGCTTAGAATTTGAGTGGTGTCTTTCAGTTAGGTGTCTTACAGCTCCAGATGTGTGGTGGATCATGTTCTCTTATACATGTCCTTAGTAAAAGAAAGATGCCTAGATGCTTCCAATTCTTATTTTCTCTCTGCTCCTCTTCTTTTTTACCTTATGTTTGAGTAGTCCAGTCTTCCATTCTATCATTGGGTTAATTTATCCCTGTAGCCACAACTGCACTATTATTTTAGGTGGTGTTTTTCCTGAACACCATTTTCTTTTAGACTGGCCTTTGATAAAGACGGCCTTTCCTTTAGACTGGTCTTTGATAACTTAGAGTCTGTTTCATGGAAGTCTGTGTTGAAGATTAATCTTCTTTTCTCCTTCTCCCTTCTTCTCTTAAGCTTTGCACTGTCTTCCATCTTGGTGACTTTCACCTGCAACCTGTTCTGTATTGGGTAAATTTGAAGAGAGATGAGCTACTCTCCTACTTGCTTTATTGTGTCTGCTATATCAAAGCTGTTACTGAAGCGTTCTAAGAGCTTGTAAGACCATCTTTACAAATATCTAGGTAATTACAATCTTATAATGAACTTCTGCAGTGTGTATAACTCCTCAAATCCTCCCTCCACCATGATTCAGAGGTCTTTTTCGGACTTCTCTCAGCATTTGTGTTTTGCACAACTATTATGTGTCTCCTTCTGCAAAGACTTAACTTCCTCTGGATGTTGGACTTAGTCAGAAATGCATACTGTGCAGGATTATTCGCACCTCCAAATCTATAACAAAACAAGGATTTGGAGAAATCCTCCTAATATAAACTTTGGATGATTCTTTTGGATATTCTTCATGCTTAACTTGATTTTGAGCAAAATGTCACATGGTTCAAACAAGTGTATTGATTGTAATGCTGAGCTGCTGGGAGGCATTTTGGGTGCAGCTGCAGACATCTTGTGGGGACAGATCTGTGGATTGTAACTGCAGTTTTTAGTCAGTGAAAGCCATATTTGGGGTGCTAAGGAATACAGAACATTTTCTGCTAGTTGCAGAAACCAAAGGCTATGTGGGATGCATTACCCCATGGAATATGGGGTTAAGCATTTGTATTCACAGTCACCCTTGTTCTAATACTTGGCTTGAAAGGGAGAAAAGTGCTCAAGCTGTGAGAATAGAAAACCACATGACAGGCTGGATACTCACTTGTGTCCTTTTCTTTGTTCTGGAGAGCTTTGGTGGGTTTGGTCTGCGTTTTTTTAAAGTTGCTGTAGTGTGTGCATGATGTCTGTTGATGTTTTTTCCCTCTTCCTTATATTTCAATTATGACAAATGTAAACTGAAAAACAAATCATATTGTTTGCAGAGCTAAAAGCAGAAGCCAGTATCATGGACCAACTGAGTAGCTCTGACAGTTCATCTGATTCTAAAAGTTCTTCGTCCTCTTCATCAAGTAGTGAAAATAGTTCTAGTGATTCTGAAGATGAGGAAATGAAGCCCTCTCTTCCTATGTCGATGCCGTATTTGCAGCCTCAGCCCACTGTGTCTGCCATACCACAACAGGCTGTTCCTGACAAAGATGCCAGTCATAACAGATCCCAAGAGAGCAGTGGTCATATGATGAATACACTACGTAAGTACAAAGGCTGTTCTTTTCTTAGTGCACAATTCCAGACATCAAGATTCTGAAAGGAAACCATATTGTTTTTAAGTATGTCTCTGTTATAATTAAAACTGTGGGAAGCATTGCTAGGGTTTGATTGTTCAGCAGCAGGTTGAATTAGACACTGGGCTGGAAGGTTCGTGGTTCACAGAGATATTAAATTAAAGCTGAAGGGGTTGAAAATATTTCCAACGCTGTTCTGGCTTCATCCCACTTCTATACATTGGGACTGGAGAACAGTAATTTTGTATTGAAAATACTTCAACCATCAGGGCACTCCCTAAACATATGCTTATAATTTCTTGAATAGAACTATGGGAAGGATACTATGGTTGCAATACTCTGAGTTACAGAAAAGATGGTGAATTCTTAGTTGTGTCAGTTACAATTATTCATGGCAGTGTTCCACTGGCCAACATGGCAAAACTGTCCTTTGCCTATAAGGAAGGAGCTGAATTGCTTTCAGGTGATATGGTCTTGTTCCACACATTCAGGCAACTAAAAATGTAATTTGAAGAGTAGCTGTGATGTTCAAGAGGGGTTGCTGCACAGCTTGGAATTGAATGCTCAATCTATTCAAAAAAAGGAAAATTTGGAAAACTCACACACAAAAAAAAAATCCCACTAGGTAGAGAAACTTAAGTTCGCTACCTAAATAACAGGAGTACTCAGACACAGAAGTGAGTATTCAGCTATGACAACTTCTCCAAAATGATTACATTTTTAATTAGCTGTTTAGCTGCCAAGAAGCTGCCAAGCTTCTCTTGGTTTGAAGAGATTTCCATCAACCCTGGTTTGCAGCCTAAGATCATTATGGTTTTTCATTTATATGTAAACTTGTTATACTGAAATTTTAGACTCTGGCAGATCTACTTTTATTTCAGCTCTTAGTGGATAACATGAATTAGAGTTTTCTTTTTTCTCTTTTTTTAAGCTAGTATTTAAATACTTAAATAACCTGCATTGATATCTAATTATGTATTGCATTAACAGATAAGATCAGACTGAAAAGTCCTGTGACTTCATGTGCAGAGAACTAAATGCTGCTTTCATTTTACTGTCTCTGCAGAGAACAATGTCTTCATGTTTGCAATTTGCGTAACTTCAGAGTGCCACTTCCTTACTGATAAATGTGATCACCCGTTCTCCACACTTCAAATAAAACTGTTATGAAAATGTGATTAAGCTTTATCCCCAGTGACAGAATGTCAGGTGGTAAAGCATCTAGTGAGAAATACAAGTACAGGTCTCCAAGTCAATCAATCCCAGCATAGGGAGAAAAATGCTGCCTAAACCATGACAACATCAAGATGTTTCAGGGGAATTTGGTGGCTTGATGTTGCTTGAGAACCATGTAGACAGGAAGAACCTCTGCCTGTAACCTTAGGCCTCTGAGCTTGCCCAGCTCTTGAGATTATTGCCATTTACTTGTATTATGGTTACAGGTATGTTACTGCTTAAAACAATTCCATCCCCAACTTCCAGTGTAGTTAACTCAAGACACCTCCACTAGTTAAAGACCAAACCGGCTACTTCCAAGGAGATTGCTCTTCTCTAGCTCTGTTGCTGAGGGAATTTGGCAGGAGATTGAAACCTGGAGAAACTAAATGGATAGATAGCACATTGTTCTACTTTGAATGGCAAGACTTCTCAATCAAATTTTGTGCAGTCATTTCTTCCATCTCAAATAAGGTTTTGCAAAAATAAAATATTGAATCAACAAATGTCAGCACAAGCTGCTTGCTTGTCTAATCTTGCTTTAAGGTGTGTGTGTCTTATGTGTGTGCTTATGTGACTAGTTTTGTGCACCTCTAGAATCAGGCCTAGACTGGGTAATTAGCAAAGCTTTTTTTTGACGTTCTGTGTGCAGGAAGAAGGTTGAGGGAAGCTTAGAGAACAGAGTTTTATCTTGCATGTAGAAATTATACAGCCGAGATTTTGTAGAACTTGGAAAATGGAGGAGGTGGTGTCTAGGGCATGGTAACTAAATACTTCTCTCAGATATGTATCTACCTCTTAAGGAATCTGGGGCTCAAGATTGCCCCTCACTCCCAAAATACTGCTTCTTCTCCTTTCTGCCTTGAGAAGCTGATTATATAGGCTCACAACTTACCTCATAACAAAGTCTGTAAATGGTGGCACTAATGAATCTGTTCTTCATGAATATTTGATCATATGTTGCTTTATGTCTACTTTTTGTTTAAACAAGAATTATATTAAACAAAGTAACTTTCCAAAGAAAACCCAGCATAGATGGGCTATTCTGTGGCCTTAGGCTAGGCACTTTGTGTTCAGCACAACTTCACTTTTGATGCTTGGTGCTGGTACAAACACAGCTGTTTTACTTTGACAAGTAATAATTTTCCCTTATATTAGTTTGGTGTTGGTGTGACCACTAAGATCTGTGAAACAGTGATCACTCCTATGAGTTTCCCTGTTCCTTATAACTAGCAGGAATTTAGGTGAAAATATTACATGCACTGATTTAAAAACATAGGAAATTTAATTTGCAGTGCAATCTATTTCCCCAATTAATATTGCTAATAAGCAATTGGCACCATGAAAAGAATTCAACAGTTCTCCATCACTTCACTGCTGCCTTATAAGTACAATAGTCCAGATATTTCTTCAGGGTCCTCATTAAATAAACTTTCTGTCTTTGCAGCAAATCCGTCTGAAAGCCACCAGCTCTAGATTGTGCTATTTTGCCCTCTCTTAAGGTGTTTTTTGGAGATAGGGTTGCAAAAATGAGGCAGAAAGTTTAGCCTGAAGTAAATCCTAACATATTAATTCTGACTCTGGAACTTGGAGTTCTTGCTTTTCCCATCTGCTGGTTTTCACAAGCATTGGTATTTTTGGCTGGTGTTATAGGGTTTGTGTAATTTCTATTAACTGTGTTGAAATAACTTTTGAAGGCTGAAGAAACACTACTTGGAAGGTTATCTTCTTGTTCACACTCCCTGTCCTCCCATAAAGGAGGTACTGCATAACAGGGCTGGGATTTCTAAGAATTCACCGGAATTCTCCTTTGAGTGATAACTACATGAGTTTAACTTACCAATACCATTCTCTGTCTTGAAAGATCTTTTAGGGTATTACATTGTTCTGAATAATTACTGACAAATAACTTGATTTTGTTCTTTCTAAATTGCTTTTTAAATCTATCTTAAAATAATATGTCTGTAATCCTTTTCTCTATATAGAGGATTGGAAACAAAAAAATTGTCTACAGTAATACTTTAAAGATCGCTGGAAACAACCATCTTCGCTTTTCTTATATAAAGTGTTTTTGTTGTCGCAGAGAAGCATGTACCACTTTCTAAGCTTTATTGATGACACAGTGGAAAACAAAGGAAGGCTAAATGCAGCCATGTTAAAGACTTCAGTGTTCTGGCAGAAATGAGATGCCTGAGAATAAAAGATCCAATCTGAATGTCTTGTGGGGTTTACCCACTTGAGGTTACTTTTTTACCCATCTGCAAAAGGCATCTATGAAGGGTGCTGCAGCTGAGGAAAGGGCATGTGAAAATAGTGTGTTGACTCAGTTTTCCCACTTTCAGTGATTTTTCTTTTGTTTTTAGGCCATTTCTGCACAGCCTGAGATTATTTTTTTTCTTCTTTTGTAATGGTTGTTTGGCAAGGGAGGTGTGGGTAAAAGCATACCAGTTGGAACAGACTCCTAAAAATGTGTGGGAAGTTGCTAGATGTGTTGTAGATTGTGTAGAGCATGCTGCTGTATTTTTTGTTAGTTATCTGTCATATTGGGAAGATTCCCTTCCTTCCACCCCCTGAGCTTATGGACATCCACAGCAAGCACAGTGTAGACTTTTTACTTCCTCATTTTGAAATATATATATAGAGAGAGAGCCGCCAAATTAAAGTGCTGTGTAAAATTGCTTTTGATGTTTTGTTTGCTCACTTGTTCCAAAACCAGTTTGAAATAGTAGGTCACTGATACATCTTTAAGTGGTACGTCAAAGAGCTGCTCTTCTTGATTGAGACACCACTTTGTTTTGAAGCACAGCTGAGTAGCATTCAGATGTGTTTCCAATAAAACCCGACAACTTGTTTTTCATAAAACTGCATTCACTAGCAGTTTTTCCACTTGTGAAGCATGCAAATGTGGGTGGCAGAGATAGCTAGGTGTTGTCTTTTGTGATCTGGTGATATTAAGTAAATGCCCTTGTGCAAATATACTAATAGTTCCTTGCCAAGATTTTAAAATTGTAGAAAAGTGATCTCACTAAGGGTCTGTCACTGGGAGTTTGGTTCTATAGCTACTTATCCTTTCATCATAGAATAGTTTGGGTTAGAAGAAACTTGAAAAATCATCGAGTCCAGCCCCCCTACCTGTTTGCTATTAGCTTTTGTAAGCCTTAATTGGGAAAGGGAATATCTTGAAAGAAGAAAATTATTTCCTTGAAAATGACTAATACATTGACTTTTTCTCTTCTAGGAAATGACTTGCAGCTGAGTGAATCTGGAAGCGATAGCGATGACTGAACAAGTTTTTTGCCTTAAATGTATCACCTTTTTTGCTAAATATGTCTTAGCATCTGTTTTGCACTAAGATTAGATTACCAGAGACTGGAATGAATGTCCTCAATTTTGATAATAGACATCCTAATTTTCTACTGACACATCATGTCTATAATACAGCAGCATTGATATCTTGTCAGTGCTATGATTATGTGTTTATCTTTCAAATTACTGTATTTACAGTAAAATTGTGTATGATCTGATTTTGATTATTTTTGCCTCAGCCACCTGTTTTACTTGAAACTGATTTGTAACAGCTAGTTACTTTATATAAATAGTTACGGAATGGAGAAATTTCTGATATTTATGGAGGCAAGTTTCCTTCCTGTCATTTAAATGCTGATCTCACAAGTTTGACTTGGAGGGAGTGAAAGAGAGAACAACTAAATGAGGTCTGCTGTGTCAGCTACACTTTTTGTTCAGTTCACAGTTCATACCTTTAAGGAAACTGCTGAATAATGTGGTCCACTAGTGCAGTTACAGTTTACAATTGTTCAACACATTGCTGAATTCTTAATTTCACTGTATAATGGGACTTTATATTTCTGAGCCTCAAGATTCCTAAGGGAACTTGTCTATTCTCTGCCTGTTTTATGTAACTTAAATAAGGTGGTCTTTTTACAACCTTTTTGTATCTAAATTTAGGTAACTGCAGAGACAGCAATGAATTTCCTTCATTTAATTCTGTAATGGATATCAGAAAAATTCTTTGTAGAAGTATAAAAGTAATTTAATAAAGCAAATGTTTATCATTTTCATGCATCACATTCTGTTTTTACTGGTTAAGAATTTGATTTTCTGCCTGAAGTAGTCATGCCAGTGAAGGGATCAGGCAAAGAAATAGTATCTAATAAGGACTCTATCCTGTCTGCAAGACTGAAATGTTTGTTGCTTTTGTTACACTGAGGTGACCTTTAGTAAGAGCTTGCCAAAAGTTTATGGTGGTGCAACTGAATGTTTATTACGGATTACATCCAAATGCCAGTGGGAAGTAATACTATATTAGACAAGAAAAGGTCTCAATTTTTCTACATTTGAAATTGTACTTCAAGACCTGAAGAACTGAGGATCAGACTCCAAATTTCATCTTGCTATTCTCTACTTAAGAGTTTTGTAAGAGTAGCAAATGTCTGTAGGGTGAGTTCTGACAAGATAAGTCTGCTCAGTCTTGCACAGAAGTCTCCTTTTCTGGATTGCAGTGATTGGGTCACAGCTCTGTGTCTAAACTGTGAGGATTGAATCCCATACGTCAGCCTGAATGCGCAGACATGGCAAAACTGCACACTCAGTAAATGTATACAATAGATGGTACCAGAGGAGCTTATTCTCTGAACTCTGCTCTCTCAGCCCAGTGAAATATGGGAAATTAAATGAAATATGGGAAATGCTGCTTTCCAATGCTTCCATACCTTGTGCTCTGCATCAGGTCACAGCTCGTTAATCTTCTGGCTTTCTAAAGTCGGTATCGTAAGAAGAAAAATGTTCTTGTGTTTGCACTCAAAGAAAGAAGTCAAGTTAATAGCCAGGGGTAAGCAGGTGTTACAAAAGGGCTAATGCATAACCTTGAGGAAGGATGCTGTGTGATAACCCCCGAAAGACATTTGAAACTCTTGAGGGAAAGCAGATTGAGGCCTTGTAGATCCTAGCTGTTGGTGGGGGAACTCTAACAGAATCCCTGGCCCTTGGCATGTGCTGCTGCTAAAGTCAGCTAGGGCAGTGTGAGGAGCTGAGATATTGCTCCCTAGCACTAAGGAGCAGCCCTGTGTGCTAAATAAAGGGGTCTATGATAATGCAGTCTCCTGAGCTAAAATGTTTTGTCTTTGCCTTCCCTCTGTCTCTAGTGGTACATTTGCATCAAAGCCTTCCCTTAGGCTGATGCCAAATTCTAATTCCAACCAGAATGCCTTTGTTTTTCCTGGATACCAGGGCGTTCAGGGTGTACAGCGTGAGCAGATGTGTTGAAGCACTGACCAGGCCACAACTTAAACCACGCAGAGCACATGTATTCATGGATTATGATCACTCCTTCAGTGATGAAACTGTTGGGTGCAGTCTGTATATAACTCTGCTCACATGTATACAGGTGCTTAAATATAGCTCAGGGAGTAAAGCAGATTTCCAGGTTCCTTGGTCTCAGGACTGTAACTAAGCCTGTGCTATCTTTAGGATTTGATCTTTGGGTTGAAAGCTTTCTAGGAAGGAGAGAATGTTATTGAAGCTTTTGTATAGTATGTAGTACAGGGCTGTTAGTGGCCAGTCCAGCATTTTGTGAAATGCACAATTGTGATAATTAAAGAAAGCTTCCCTTTACGTAACATGACCAGAGATAAGATTCTCTAACAGTTCTTGGAGAGATAAGAGGAAAAAGATAACATGTAAATGCATTAAAGAATAAAGCTCTTCATGCCATTTCCAGCCCAAACATCTGTGATTGTGTCCCCTCTTGTCTCACCTGTCAAACATCAGCAGGTGAGCTACGGAGCTTGTTCAGCCTCTTCTCATGCAGAGCACTTGGCAAGGGTCTCATTTCTGACTTGCAGGGGGCATTTCCTCCTCTAAGGCCAGAGTTGTGTTCCCCTGAGCAGTGCTGAGCCTCCATATATCCTAGTGCAGGTTGTTCCCAAATGGCACAAGTGAGAAGGAGATTGCATTGAGATTTTAAGGCAATTTTCTTTTTTTTGGACCCTGGTATGAAAATTCTATTCTTCTCCCTTAAAACCAGTTTTATTCATGTGATATCAATTTAACTAGAAAGTAATACAATCAGTTACAGCTGTAAGTTCCATGACCACTGTTCCTACAGCCTTTGAGTACCTCTTTCAAAATGACTTGAAATAGATCTGGCTCTATCTTATTTCTTTCAGTTATTTTGTCTTTATATCCAGAGATTTAAAGCATTTGTGTGTGTATCTCTAAGCAGCAGATACATTTGAATAATATTTTGAGACATTTTATATTTTTCTGCGGCATTATAATGAAGCTATTATATATGTTTTGGATTTGAAGAACAGCTGCTTATCGCTTATATTGATAAATCAAAAATACCTTCCCAATGCAGCTGAAAACTTGAGAATTTTTAGTCTTCAGTGCTAAGGACCACTGCAGCCACAGTTCACCTGCCCCTTCTCTCTGCATGGCACCTGGTACAAGCACAGTTTGTTTGGTAACTACTTCAAGGTTGCAGTATTCAACCCCTGTTAATTCCTGAGATAGGAATTATGTGTGCTTACCAGTTGCACCTACCTTGCCTGGCAGCTTCCATTTTTTTTAAGAACTCTGTCTTACTCTTGTTTTTCATGAATCCTGCCCTGGGGTATGTGAAGAGGCTGGTGTCATCTCTTCGGGGTAGCTGTGGCACCACTGTATTCCATGATAAACACTGGGATTGCCATATACTTGGAGTTTTCTGAAGCAGAGCATAATATTTTTTCAGATTAAAGTACTTTACTAAGTCACTTGTGTGCTAACAGACAGTGCATCACCTTAAGAACAGAACCACAGTATTTTTAAGAAGAATTATTTGTTGGGTGTTTCTTGACTGAGTTCTGGGGAACCAAATATGAAAACAGATCATCTCAGATAATAATTTGATTTGGTACTCAAGACGATCCACAAAAATCATATAATTTCTGGCCAACACTTTTTATTTTCTTTAGGATTTTTACAGGAAGGTTTCTGAGCACAGCCAAGCAGATAGTTGAATCCTCCTTAAAGAGAAGAGATGAGGATGCATAAACTGGACAGAAATGAAGAAGCTCAGAGGAAGAAAGAGAAGATAACTTGGGTCATGATGGTCGCTAGGCTGAATGCTGCAGTACACGTGAATTCCTTCTCTCACCACTTTTTGAGGTCATTCAGCCAACCATATCAGCTGCTGAGGACAGTCTTGATACATATGGGTTTCAGACCAGCTTTTTGAGGACATGTACGAAGAGGAATGAGGAAAAAGAGTTTTGAATATTGTTAAAATATATATTCCTGCTGCTTTAATGAATGTAATGAATAAGAAGGTGAAGATGTGCTGAAATGAGGCAAGAAAAAGTGAGAAATGATAATGTCTTTCACAGTTTAGACCTCAAATATGATATAAGTAGTCATCCACATCTGAGGGAAGATAGGCTCCTGTGTCTCAGCTATTACTCTGCCCAATTCCATGAAACTAGAGTAACAGCTTTTCCTGGTTATTAACTGGCTAGCAGTAGCATCCCAAGGCAGCAGCTCCTTGCTTACCAGGTATATGCACAGGAGTGGGCTGAAGTAATGGAAGTGTCTAAAGCATCGTTACTGTGGGGTTTATTTCTCCACTTGCAGATTCTCATAATGGAGAAAAGCTCCTGAAGGGCAGACTCAGAGCTCAAGGCTTGTGTTGGCATGGAGATCTACTCAGCTCCAAACAGAAATCCCAAATTCATACAGGATTTGTGCAAAACCAGTGCCACATCTGCTGGGAACAGCAAGGGCTTGGGCTCTAGTTGTTTCTGCGGTTTTCTGAATCCATAGAAGAAATGAGTATGTTCTCAGATTTTCCTTCTCTCAAAAGCAAATCCCTCTGCTGTGGTGAGGAAGGAATGGAGGTTAGAGGCAAAGATGAAGGAGCCTTTCATTCAACAGAGAAGGCTTTGTTGATGTACAACACATACCTGGTGAATTAGCTGCTGAGACCTCTCTTGACTCGCTTTGAACAGGGGCCCTTGTTACAGAACCTGTTCTCCATCTCTCATCTCCCATGCGCTGAGCAGCTTGGCTTGTTCTCCTAAGTGCTTACGCATGACAGAGGATTACTTGCTCCGTCTAAGAGATGAGGCCTTCTTCATGCTGTTATTTAAAGTTTAAAGAAAAGTGGAGTGTCTTAAAAAGGTAATTAAAGAAGACCCAACAGCAACCTAAACTCTTCTTTAATATCTTTAGTTTCACTTCCACATGCTGTGTATCTTGTTCTACCAGTTTCAGTGCTCTTGCAAAACAGTTGCACAATGGCTTCCTTTTAGCAAGCAGCAGAATTAAACTTGAGCTCACCTAATTGGATGTACCTTTTCTAAGATGTGCTGAATTTCCAATAAACTCTGCAGACCCCCTTTTTCTTTGTGCCTTTTCATTGCTACAACTTTTGGAATAAATACTCATGGACATCCTCATATACAGCTCCCAGAGAGACATGAGAGCTGGTTGCAGCATGAAAATACCAACTTGCCCCTTATCCAATTACCTTTTTTATACCTGACTCTGCACATTGGCAATTTATGAAAAGATTTAGGCTTTTACCAGAGTTTTGATCCAAGTGTTTATAATAGTATTAAAAAATCTACCACTGTGAAATGTTCCTACAAGCTAAGGCTGTTTTAAAGGCTAGTGTCTGATTGAGATTTCTCCTTCAAATAAAAATACGTTTGTGCCAGTTCACTGCAATGAGGGCACAACAAACTATTTTGGAATTATCTGTCCTTCAGTGATTCTGCTGGAAATGTTTATGTGCCTTATAATCCTCTCCCACCACAGTGTGGAATAACTTCCACGCTGTAGACGATGACCAGGGCTTTTGGTTTTTTTTTTCCTGGTTTCTTTTTTTTTTTCCCCATGTGTGAAAGCTGACATTTAGCTAACATTTTATAACTGCTTTTTTTTAAAAGAAATGCTGGTCATTAAAAATGTTTGCCCAAATGTGACCTGAATGCAGGTGGGGAAAACTCCATGCAGATTATCAGCTACACTTGTGTTACTCCCTTATTTGAGCTCTTTCTCCCCTTACAAGCCAGACTTTGCCTAGCAGCCTTTGCCAACATGATGTTTGTCAAGGACAGTGATGATCAGTGGCTGTGGCTATGTTTAACTGAGGATGCAAGACCGTTAAGCTATTTAAGAAGTTCTTTCCACAATGACTACATTTTAGAAAGTACCACCTGGAAGGAGTGTACTGAGCTTAGTGGGGACTTTTTATCCCCATTAATTTGTAAAACAAACTGACTACTAAAAGATTAGAACCCATCCCTGCCTTTGTACTTTCCATTTGACTCCCTCCTGGTGATGAAACAACAGCTACTCACAGATGAATAACTGAGGGCCCCAAGAGAGAAACTTGTTAAAATTTTAATAATGTGTTGCCCATATTTATAATTCTGTACAGCTGAGCTGAGTGAGTCAAAGAATCTACCACGCTACATCAGAGCCTTTGATCCAAATCACCTCCACTGTGAAAGAGTACATGCTCATGCTGCAAAAATCTCCCTAAACTCAACAAAAATATGTGTGAGATTGTCTGTGCTGTACAGGAGAACAATTGCTGTCAGGTAACTTCAGCTGCTCTTCAGTGGGAGCAGCACTGTGATGGGAGGCTGACAAACAGCCAGTGTCCATGGGATGTGTGTGAAGGCAATCATGAATTGATCTGATGCTTCCTGGGACTTTGAGAGCAAAACCCAGGCAGATGCATTTGTTGCTGGAAGTGCTGAAGCTACAAACTGCTCCCTGCTGTGTGGTAGCTGTGAGTTTCCTGGGTCTTATCAGCAGCTCACACCACACAGAGACCTCCTGCCTGACAGAGATGCTCAGCTGCAAGAGGCTGCCTCACAGCTGTGTTTTCTTCACCTTGTGCTTCTTTGACAAGAAGGATGGGCTGTACAGATGGCAAATTCGTTTTCCAAGCTAAATGAAAACTATAATTTCAAGCTTGCTTGCCTTGGCACTTCTCACAGCTTTCCAGTTTACAGGGATAGTGGCAGGATGCTCATCAGGGAGGGAAATAGTTTGGTCATCCCACAATAAGGTGAGGTGACTGTTCCAGGTAGTGCAGTGGCTCAACAGCAGGGATCCTCACTGCTGGACTCTGCTCAGGTGACAAGCCACACAATTTAACCCCAAATCAGCTTGTTGTGCTACTACAGTGTTCCCAGACTGCCACATGCCCAGTTCCAGTGAAATCAGACCACTTGGCCTCACAAGTTTCTTTTCCACCATGCTAGCATGAGCTTCCCTCCTCTCTTCTCATGCAAGAGAGTATTTATGCCATGAGTCTCTCACTCTATTCTTCGTGTAGCTATTCTATATTGTTCAAGTTGATGCAAGAGTATTTTACATCATTACTATGTCTCTTCTGACAAAGGAATGAGGCCCAGCCTTCCTAAAAAGATGCCAGTTTCGAAGCATAAAGACCATCTTAGAAGGGAGACAAGCCTTGGGAACCACACCAAGTAGCCCTTTTCCCTCTGGGTCTGAGTTAGTCACGCATCCAAGCTCACAGTCCTGTCAGGACATAACCCACCCAGCTGCATGGTCTCCCAGCCTCCAGCACTCTTGTCCATGAGGAAAGAAAAATCATAAAGTGTAAATGTTTGAGTCACAAACAAAGGGTGGGTGAGTAGGATTAGGCGAGGCTGTGCTGACTAACCCACCCCAGCAACAGGCAAGTATTGCTCCCAATTTGTCCTGAAGGAAATGGATCTGCCTGTGTTAAAGTCAAGGTGGTGTTGAAAGGTGCAGAAACACCTTAACTCTGATCCTGGGCCACCCTACCAAAATGATACCCCAGATTTGCATCTGTCTGGATTCAGACAAAGACATCACAAAATCAGTGATAAAAAGCACACAAGGAATATATCATTGTTTCTGTTGCATCTGACAGTCAAATCCCTTGAGACAGAAACAATTTATGTGAGGCCCAAAATGACTCATTAGGAGCTGTTTCAAACAATTGGTGTGTTCATATTGAAAAGGCAAGTCCTGATAAAACTGGCAAGGACACAATTTCAGATTACTTTATACTCTGTTTTGTAAAGCTGTATGCAGAGTTAATGACAGTTTAGTACTATTTGTGTATCTCTGGCAATTTGCAGAGAGACATTTGTCTGCCTAAAACCGTGTTCCTGCTTTTAACATTTCTAGTTCTTGAACAACAAAACAACTGGAAATTAGAGCACTGCTTTCTCAAATGACTTTATCTGGGCTTTCAGGGTATGATACAATTAAGTATTTAATTGTGAGGCCCTGTATGGACAGTGTAAAATTTATGTATCCCCAACCACAGTGCAGCCTTCCCCAGACTAGAGTGTGATGGCTGTTTGCTAGCAACCAGCAGTGCCAAAATAACTCCTTGGAGCAGCAGGCTGGCACGGGGCTGGGAGGAAATGAGATGGTCAGGGCACCTTTAGCAGTAAAGCAGCAGTAAAGCAGCTTACCTGTTCAGTCACGCTAACAAACAGATGCAGAAATACAAAACTGTGGCTTCTTATCACAAGCAACACGTGTGAGTGGGGTCTGAGACCTGGCTGCTTTGAATTTCCAGGAATTAGCTGGTAATGCATCGGCTCTGTTAAGATAAACTCCTGTGTTGGCAAGGCCTGCTGTTAACTCTCCTTTGTGTGTGTGTGCTGAGATACAGATAACTCTGAAGAAAGAGCATTTGGTGCTGTAGATTCTGGTCTCAGCATAAGCAAGATAAAGACAACTCTTATGCAGCAGTTGTTCAGTGAAGGCCACTTGTTCAGTGCAAGGAAGAAATGGTTGATAAATTTCATTTTTTATTTACAATAGCTTTAAATGCCCTTGAGTAGGAACATGCACTTTAAATTCTGACCATTATTTAAATTATTTGTAAAATTCCAACTGACTTCTATCTAATTAAAATGACAACTTGAATTTACAAATATCTAAGTGACTTTCTTCAGGGCAGGGAAAAGTAATTTCCAGGAGGATTCAATAAATGCACAATGACATCCGCTTATTTTGTTCTCCACTTATTCTTAATGACTGGTGTGGTTTGGTCTTTCTGCACTTCATTCTTCTACTGATTACCTGCAGGACCATTCATTGCTATGCACTAGCACAGCTGGACTGTCAGTGGGAAGAGAGCAAAGTCCCTGGGAGCATCCTTTCTCCTGGAGGTTTTACTGCCCGGACACGGGTTGAGCTAGAGCTACTCCACAGGTTTTCTTTCTTTTTCAGTTGCAATTAGAGGACACCCCAGTTGGTAAATGTGCTTGTATTTCATGTGCTTGTAGGTTTCTGAAAGCCTAAGCTTGGCATGCTGAATGGTTCAACCTATTTGACCAGATTGACCCCCAACTTTGGTTTGTACCCTCTCTGGGCAAAGCTTTGCTTAAGGTTCAGTTCCTCCAGATACAGAGTGTTCCTGGAGCTTGTCTTTTCTCAGAGAGCTATAGTCAAATACTGGTGACATGCATAGGTAACATTCTTTAAAATTGGTGTTTCAGCACATGGCACTGGGGGAGCAGTTTGTGGCACTGGTGTGCAAGACCAGACATGGTGCTGTGTTTGGGAATAGTCTGACTCTCTGGACTTGTGGTTTGCAAGGAAATCTGAACCTATTTGGTTTGGGGCCTCTTCCTGTAATTTTCTCAAATCTGTTATTTTTACATGCTGTACGCTTTTCTTTTTATGTGCAGCTACATTTTGCCAAGGAAGGCAGGCCATTTTTCCACAGCCTCAGACTGAGGGTGGACAGAACCTCTGGGGCTTGGGATGGGAAGCAGCCCCATGAGAGCTGGTACTGGTACCGATTAGAACTCAGAGAGTTCAGAGGGTTTCCCACAGTTAGTCCATGGAGCAGTCCAGACCAAGATCTTTTACTAATGGATTTCTTAATGATTTCCTGGGTGCCACTAGATCCTCCAACCAAGACATTGAGAATTGGGCACCTAGAAGAGGACTGCTAGCAATGACAGAAAAAAGAAAGACAAATAAGAGTGGAGGTTTTTGAAACATGTTTTCCCTGGAGGAACTCTGGCAACAGTTGTACACGGAGATGGCAGCTGCATGTGCTCTTATGTGGTGGGCTCGATTCCCTGCCAGGTCACACTGAGCCATGACGTAAGCTTTGCTACCCTGCTTCTCCCCAGTTCCTACTCAAGGACCTTCCCCTGCCTTGCTCCTCCAGTGGGGATAACAAGCCCTGGTACGGAGGGCCAGGTGCCAGACTAAGGAGTTGCCCAAAGTCTTGTTGTATTTGAAGAATGCCATGTTTTGGATCTCCAGTTCCCTTTTTAAAAGCACTCTTGATGTTTCAGTTCATCTTGTGATGTTGTTTGACACTGCTGAGAAATCAGACTTTGCTGTTGATTAACACATGTATGTCTACATATGGGCGAGATGAGAGTAAATTCTGAAGGGAACTATTGCCATGAGATTGCAACAGGTCCCAAGGACTGCCTTTCCCACAGAAGCCTTGAAAGAAAAACATCTTCAAAAGAAACAGACAGCTAAAACCCCCTAACTTTAGCCTGGAGAGAAAGAGGCTCCCAGGGGACCTTCTTGCTCTCTGCAAACAACCTGAAGGGAGGTTGTAACCAGGTAGAGGTTGGTTTCTTCTCTTGGGTGAGAAGTGACAGGATGAGAGGAAACGGCCTAGTGTTGTGCTAGAGAAGGTTTAGGTTGGATACTGGAGACAATTTCTTCACTGATAGGGTGGTCAGACATTGGAACAGGCTGCACAAGAAAGTGGTGAAATCACCATGCCTGGAAGTGTTCAAAAGGCATGTGGATGTGGCATTTTGGGACATGATGCAGTGGTGCTGGTTTAATAGCTGGACTCAGTGACCTTAGAAGTCTTTTCCAACCTTAATGGTTCTATGATTTTGATCTGCATTTTTGTTACTTGTAAGAGGAAAATTTCTCCTGCCATTCCCAAGATCTGCTGCAAGAACCTTATCCCACAGTCACCCTCACAGAACTCCTGACACAGCCTGAGAGCACCAGGTTGGCATTGAAGCTGTTTGGCAATGGCGCAGCAGCCGTTTAAAGATTTGGAGGTAGTGACGACTGATGAGAGCAGCAGAGAAAGTGCTGAGAGCCCGGCTCAGAGCAAGGATAAACACCCTCCTGCCGCAGATCCTGGCACTCCCGGGGGCCCTGGGCTGCTCCCTGCTGGTGCTCCGAAATTTCTTCAGCAGCAAAAGTCTGTGTCTCCTCAGGCCTGTGTTAAACCCTGCCCGCTGCAGGCTGCCTGACAAAACCCGATGTTTCTCTGCCGAGGTGACCCCATTCACTCCCCGTGTTCCCGCGGCACGGAGCGCAGCTCTGGAGGTTTCTGTCCGGGGCACAGCCCGGGCTCAGGCCGCATTTCCCCGTGGGCCGTAGCTCGGTGCCCGCAGGTGCGGCGGCGGGGCGGCCATGGCCGAGGGGCCGGCGCCACCTCCTGGGCATGGCTGAGGGGGCACGGCCCGGCTGGGAAACACCCGCGCCGCGGCTGTGAACGCACATCCGAGGGCAGTCGGTGGTTGGGGAACAACCAGATTCCCTTAGCATGGGGGCCCCGCCGGCCTGCCAGCAGCTTGGAGGAAAGGCAGGCACTCAGAAAAGCCCTCAGTGTTGTTCTGTGTTTTGTATCTGTGCTCCCTTCCCCTTCCTCACTTGGGAATGTGGGCTTTTGTCCCTTCCAGACTGGTGCTTCTCAACCCGCTCAGCTCGGGGCAGAGAGCCCAGCGTGGCCCCAGGTGCTTTGCCAGCTATGGAAGAAGGCGCTGAGGGCAGAGTGCCGGCTCTGGCATGGGAAGGCTGCGCACAGGGCAGCGTGAGCCATGAGGGCCTCGTGGCCTCGCGAGTCCTGGGACTTGTTCTGCCCAGCAGAATGCTAACCATGAGAACACGGGAAAGATGTACCAATCTCACTGGTGTCAGGAAGCCACGGGAAGGGCGCTTTTCCTGGGCGAAGGTGGAGGGATGCGCCGTCCTACCGCACCGCCCCGTCGGACGCGCGTTCTGAGGGCTGGGTAAGTACCCGGACCGTGCCCTGAGCGGGAGCCGGAGCAGGCAGTGCTGCGCTCCCTCTGTCCATGTTTCCAGGCAGGATTGGGCTTGCGCCAGGCAGGTCAAAGCTTGGGGCTGGTGTGACTTGTGCCTGTGTGTGCAGTCATGCCCACAGAGTCTGTGAAGGTGTTCAGTAGGGATCTCCTTATTTGCACTTAAGAGCCTTCCGAATTCAGTGGCTCTCAGGGAGGGCGTAACGCTCAGTCATTGCTAAGCATTGACTGAAGGTGGGGTTCTGGTGACAGGGATTTAGCAATCATGCTGAGATTTCACAGAGCTGTGGGAGTTACGAAGAGGCATAGGACACTTCATCCTTCTTCCTTCAGTTTAGTGAGGGTCAGCCTCAAGAGGTTTTCATTGTTGTTATCTGATGGATTAGAAAGAAATCTCATCAGTACATCCTTGTCCTGATAACTGCTACTCTGCATGGAAGGAGGTGGTCTTCAATGAGCGAGGCAACCAAGTAACCAGTGAGAAATGGGATTTACACCTGTGAATTGCATTTCTTGGTTAATATACACTGACAAAGAAAGTCTGGCCTAGATAAGCTTTGTGTATGCTCCTGTGGGAATGGATAATGAATATCATGGAGTCACTGTCTCTGTGCATTTTGAAGGGACTAGCACTTCCCATCCCACCCCTCTGCCATCTTCCCGGGCTGCAAGCCCTCTGCTCCAATGCCTGTCTCTCACTAGCTGTGGGGATGACATCTTGCACAATGCAGTTGTTGTGTCTGGTGCTTTTAGGCACCAGAGAGCATTTCTGCTGAGGGCTATTCCTCACAGGAACCCCTGTGGTGGTGCTTCTGTTGAAAAACAGGAAACTGTAGAAATAAATCTCTTCCTCTCTAGGGTGTTTTGTGGTTCAAGCAGAGTTGCAATGCGAGGGACCACTTTCGCCTTGCCATTGGCTTGGTGTGACTGTAGGCAAGTAATTTCTTTGCTCTGGAGTAACTTCATGTCTCTGAAAGTCTGAGAAGCCTGTTTCTGACATGAAAAATTGGCTGTGCTACTTGTGTGGCAGTAAACAAGTGTTTTGTTCTTGTTCACTTGTCTTTTATTATTTACCACATCAAAGAAGAAAGTGGTGGAGGTGATTAGCATAAGGGAAAATGCGTTTTGAGGAATATGAATTCACAAAAAAATACAGTTTTGCAGAATAAAATTATTTGTGAGTCTGGGTTGAGTTCAGTGAATTGTTTTGGGCAAAACATGAAGACAGAGAACTTTTTCAAGGTAGGGATTTTCTGACAGCTTCAGAATAAAAAGTGATACATTTTGTGGAAAGTGATGTTCGTTTAAATCACTACCATTTCTAGGAAGGAAAATGGGACCTGTAGTGTGGCCTAGAGGAGGGAAGGGCTCAGAGTTGACTGAAAAAGCCTGAAAAAATCCCTTGAACTGTGAGGTCAGACTAATTTATGGGTTATGGTAATTTCTTTCCCCAGCCATCATTCAAAGCTCCGTGTCCTCATCCGGATAAACCTGGACTGATGAGAGGACTCCCTGACACTTTCCTTATCTTAGAGTTACAGTTTGCTGCTGCTCCCACCTACAGGAAGAATTTGGCTTGCACCTCAGTGAAGAACACAGTGGAGTGATAGCAATTTCCAAAGAACAATTTGAAACTGCAGATGGGCTTTAGGATATGGAGCGAGCCCCCACAAGGGGCTGCCTTCCTTTCCTCATTGAGAAGGCAGTGCTCAGTATTGTCCTCTACGTACCTCTGACACAGACCTTTGTGTAACTCCAGGACACTGGGAGGGAACCCTACTTGCTGAGATGAACAGTGCCAGACTCACGCTGTTTTCAGTTGTGTTGTGTCCCTGCTGTGTTCTAATCTGTTTGAACTGCAGATAGATTGCCTCATGGGAAAAAGCTCCTAACAGACAAACCCTATCTATCTGTAAGTTTGGTAATGAGCCCTAAAGCCCTGGAGGAAAAGGGAGAAACTGCTGCAGCTATGCCCCAAGATTTGGTGGTGACTGTGAGGTCTTTATGTTGGGAAGCACCGGTTTTGGTGGGTTGTTTGGGTTTTGTTGTGGTTGTGGAGTTTTTTTTAGTGGGTTTTTTTTTGTTTGTTTTGTTGGTGTTTTTTGGTTTTTT
>VZDJ01000594.1:9265523-9368911 GCA_008694505.1 Cyanoderma ruficeps | reverse complement strand
TTTTTTTTTTTCCATTGAAACTTAGGGACTGGACTTTGTGACTATAGGTGTTTATGTTTGAATGTGCCGATGGCGAAATTGAGGGGTCTTTCTGTAAGGACTTGATTATTAAGGGTCAGGAGCGATAAAATATCTGGAAGACATGTATAACATCATCTTAAAAGCCCGGCATATCCATCAAATGTGGATGTCAACGAAGAAGCATTCTCTCGTAGGTGCTGGATGGCATCCCGCGTGTGCCTGATGCAGCAGTGACTCGGGATGAGCTCTGCAGGTAGGACAGCCGTGAGTGACACCAGTGCTGCAGTGGGCAGGCACGGAGCGCACGCCAGTCCCCGGGCTGGCCAGGCAGCGGCACTGAAAGCAAAGCTAAACCCCAGCTGCCAGTCCTGGCAAGGTGTGTGCTGGTACACGGGGGTCCAGAGCAGGCTCTCTGGTGCCGGCAGCGTGGAGCGGGAGTGTGGAAGGAACGTCGGCTGCGGTGTGCAGAGCACAGGGAGCGTTCTCCGTCCCTTGCCATTTGTCAGTTTGCTCTGTTAGCCCAAGTGCTCACAGTGGGCTTTTGCACTCCCAGCTGGCTTCCTGGGACTGTAATTCACCGGGGCTGTCACTAGAGGAAAGCGAGGGTCTTTGTTGCTTGCCCAGTTTGCCCTGCAGAATGACAGAGACTTCAGCTTTCCCTTCTGCAAGAGAGGTGTATTTTCAGCCTTCTTTTTATTCTGCCTCATCTGTCCCATGAATGAGATGCTGACTTTGCTCTTGAGTGTATCTGCAGAGTGCCTGTGTGCAAAGAGAAGCTGGAGGCAGAAGTGTTGTTAAAAGCAATGAAAAGAATGGAGTGTCTGCATTGCAAGGGTTCTCACTGTAGCTAGTGACAAAGGCAAATATTTCCTATTGATTTTCTACATTGCAGAGTAGGCACAATGCAGCAAATGGTTTTGAGCTGTTGTACGTGAAATGGCTGAAAATATTTTGATGAAATAATTTTGTTCAGAAAATATTTCTCAAAAGGGGGGTGGTTTTGATTAAACTCTGCTTGGATCAAGGAGATAGAGAGAAATGATTGGATGCTCTATTGCAGTGCAGAGCATGGGAGTTAACAGGACAGCAGGAGCTGAGAGAGAATGCTGAATGTGAGTTTGGATGAATCTATTCCAACTTTGTGTGCCAGGCTGAGTTTTTTTGGGTCAAGTTTTTATCGATTTATCCTATTGAAACAGTTCCACTTTGTAGAAGAGAAATATTCACTAGCCCTGAGGACGCTGGGTTCAAGTCACTGTTTGGTTGAAGCTGTGATGTTTATGCAGTGTGAAGAAGCTCCAGCAGCAGAGATGGTGGCATGCCCAGTAGCCTGCTTGGAGGATACGTGCTGCAAAGTCAACCCTGGACTTGAAGAGTCTCACCCTCCCAGTTGATAGCCCTTCACCACTAGGGTACACATGCATTTCTTTCAGAAAAGATTTGAGAGTCTTTGTTTTTTATTTTAAAATGGGATTTTTCAAAGTTGCAAGAATCTCTGTTGAGTTGGTAACCTATTTTCTATCCAATACTTGTTTCTGTAGAAAAGCCACAGGAGTGAAATGCAGGATTTACTGTGCAGTGTGTTCATATTCATGCAGTATCTAATAGAATAGGACAATTAAACTTCAACTCAATAGGTTTCTCTAGTTTCCAGATAAATTCTAAATTGGGAACATTGCCCAGAAGGCCTGCTAGAAATCTTTCAAAATACATGAACATAAGTTTCCTTTCAAGCTGTATTAGGTATTATCGGTGAAATAACCAGGCAAGCATAGAGCAAGCTGAACCTCTGACCTCCTCAAATTAAAAAGTCTCTCCGTGTGAATCTGAATTAAAATAACCCCACTGGACGGGCAGGCTCCCTTTATGCTTTGGCTTTGCAGATCAAACACTGTGAAAACAAACAATCTCTCCAACCTTGTGCCCTGTTTCAGAGCACCATCTGCCTTGTTCTTGTACAGTATCTCTCTCACTGGCACTAGAGCTATCCCCCTCCCATGTGTAGGGACAGAAAGGATGGTGGGCCAGTGCAAATGTACTATGGGCTGCCAGCTGACTCCAGTGGTAGATCAATTAGTGCCCCAGACTGTCTGAATGCATGTGCAGTGTTGTTCAGGTTGTTCTTACTGCAGTGTGAGATTACCATCTGCTCACCCACCTTTGGTTGCCTTTAAGTGCTGTTCTTTCCTCAAGGTGTCTTTAAGGAATGCAGTTACTGCAACTTGACTTCCTCTGGTTTTCCAACCTCTGAACAAGAAATCAATTTTATCTGGTATGTTTGGCCTGTAAATGAGCAGAGGAATCACAGGGGCTTCAGTTAGCAGTGGTCTGCACTCTGCATCTACCACATCTGCAGCAGTGAGGGACTGTGTGCAAACAGACCTCAAAGAAGCCTCTTCTTTGGCCTGTGGCTTTGTGTAAGCAGCATGTAGAGAGTCCCTGAGACAGGAAGGCATGGAACCAAAGGGACTCAGTCTGTCCTAGAATACAAGCCAAACCTGCTTGGGATGCAGAATGCAGTTTTTCTTTCACTGCTAGCTCCACACCTCTTGCCAGGTGGGAAGGTTCAGGCAAAACCCTCAGCTCCTGGCAGTCCCAGCCTGGCTGCCTGTGCCTTACATCAACATTCCCCTCACCTAACAGGTATACTGCTTTCCTCCTCTGCTGTCTGTCTCTGATTGATGCTGTCATTTGTGTATTGAGACAACCAGAGCTTATAAATCCTTCCAAATACCCTGTTATTAAAAAGGGATCTCACCTTCAGCTTCAGGGTGATGAGAAGGGCTCATTATGCTTCTATTTGTTAGCTGTGCTTGTGCAGGCAGTGTCTCTTGGGGCTGGAGATAGCGCTTGGGTGTGTGGCGTAACACAGTCAGCAAGTAGTTGCGTGTGTCAAAAGGCACCTCGAGGGCAGGCAGAGGTTTCAAAGGCAGCAGCCTGCAGAAATTGAGATATTTGTGCCTGCACTGTCAGGGCTGGTAGTGTGGAGACAGGCATTTGTGACGTCTGAGTGACTGCTCACTCCAGAGCAGTTCAGAGTGATGGCACCAGCCAAGGACCATTTGTTGTTGTTCCTTTCCTGTGGCTGAGGGTGAAGATGGGTGTCAAACTAGATGCCCAACTTAGCAAGTGCTGAGTCTGCCTCACAGAGCCTGTTTGCAGGGCCAGAAACAGCCAGGATGAGCAAGGCAGATGCTGTTATGAAGCACTGAGAAACTCCTCATCCTGCTCCCTCCTGTGTCCTAGGGGCTCTGCTTCCTTATTGGAGGGCAGGTGTGGACCAGCCATACACCAAACCTCACTTACAGGCTGAAATATAAAGAGACTTATGAAAAAAATCATACACGTACAGATTTAGCAGTCTTGTCTGTCTACTTCATGTCACCTCCAAAAAACCCATAAAGCTGAGGCAAATGTCTATCTCTGTGCCCAGGTGGATTGAGTTTTCCTGCATTCTGAAGGTTTCTTCCCCATTTTTTATTATTTTGCCTCAGGCAGAAGGGTCTGTTTTAGGGCCAGTGCAATAGCTGCCATAACTTTGTCAGGCTGACACATCAGTATGGCGCCAATCATGGTTATAGAGACCCTGGGACCACTTCATCACAGCAGCTTCACTCCAAGGCTCCTTTTAATCTTTCCTAATAAAATTTAAATGACAGTAGCTGTTCCAGTCTTGAACCAAGAAAAACCTCTTGTATTATTTCCTCCTTTTTTTTTTTCCTAGTGTTGGGTTCTCTGTTTTATAGTGAGTAATTTATGTGAGAGCTAACATCTTCCAGAGATGGCTACGTGAGGCTGAAACAAGTGGCACTTCTTTTTAGTAACCCCCTTCTCAGCAGATAGGATTTTTCCAGAAGGATGTGGAAAATTGTATAGTTGGGCCTTTGTTGTCTTCATCACAATCTAGGCTGAGGTTCTTGAGGCTTATGGGTAGTCTTGACCAGGAGCTGTTATTGAGTTTGAATAGATATTTGCTGCAGGTTTTTCTAATCAGCCATGAGAGATCTGACCTACAGATGATGCTGAGGTACCTGTTAGTCCCACATTAAATGAGGTGAGCCAGTTCTCCTTATGTGCTTCCACTTTTCTCCTCTCCCAAGTGGAAGATGGTAGAAGTTTAACAAAATTGCACAACCTTTTCTTTTTAAGCATAGGTGCAATTATATGGCCTGCCCCACTGGGAAATGGGCCTGGCACTTGGAAGGAGAGGTGGAGTGGTTTTTAGCAGATTTTTGGATCCTGCAGGCTGCACAGTCCACAGACTTGGACCGGCCCCTGAGAAAAAAAATTTGGCACTACAAGTCAAGCCACAGAAGACCGTCTCAGCCTTCCTAAAGTGCAAGAGGTCGGGGAGCTGTTTGGAAATCCTGTGGCTTGAACCTTGTTTGAATTGTTTCTAGCACTGAACACCGTGGGATTTGAGTAATAATTTGGATTATGCCCATGTCTTTTGCTTATTTTTCATTTAACCTGCTGGTGGCCTATGTCTTGTATTGCTTTTCGGATCCCTTGAGAGTAACTGCTCATGACTGCATTAGTGGGAATGGATGTTTATGACTGATCCCTTGGTGGTTGCAAAACCCATCATGCTTCATCAAAACATAACACTCGGTGTGGTTGAAGTAAGTGGTTTTTTTTCTGGTCTGTTCCTCAATCTGTTTCTAGCAGAAAGCTGGAGAATGACCAGAATCACTGAAGCTCTCAGAGTCTTGGTGGAAAGGAGGAAGGATGCTGGTGTGTGTGGGGGTGTCAGTCTGGTGGGGTGGATGCTGCCCCAGTCCAAACACCCCATGAGGAATGAGCTCATGTGCTGGGGTTGTGTGCTATGGGAAGGGAAGTGCAGGGTTGCTGGGCCAGATTCCAAGCATTGCTGTGTTCCCTCCATGTTATTCATAGGTCATGAAGCTGGAGGGAAGGCAGGAGACTGTACTGCTAGTGTGAAATCCAAGTGAAATCCCACCTCTGTGGCAAAGAGGTGGGAGATGGGGACTGATGTCATTACTCATTTCCCTTAACCTCTCATCCAGCAAATTTTCACTGGTCTAGTATGGAGAAGACCTGCTGCAGGTCCTGCATCAGCACAGACCTCCTCTTTGATGTCAAGAGTTATTCTTCCTTTCTTTTAGCAATTGGCCTAGTCTCACATGTAAAGAAAATGTCAGTGAATTTAATCAAGGTATCTTCCATCTCCTTTCTGTGTGCACATCAGGGAAGGTGACATCTGGGGTCTTATTAATGTTGCAGTGATGAAATGTCACTGACTCTGTGGCACCAGCAGGCCTTGATTTACATGAGTATAACAGAGATCAGACTGGGATCCTCAGACTTCAGTGTCAAAGGCCTGGAGCGTTGGATTACAATTTCCTCCCTGGTGATGGAAGTGAATTCCTGGGGGGAAATGAGTTGTTTGGTCTCATCTGAATTCTTTCTGAAGTAGTGTTGCCTTCAAAAACTCTAACTGGCAGCCAGTACCTCTCTTCTTGGCAGTCTTAGCATGAAAAACAAGGAATTAGTGATCTGAGAACAACATTTTTGGAATTTCTCAGCCGTCCATGTTATCTCATTTAGCTACAAGAGGGAATGCTACCAGGAACATCTGTGGTGTCTGGATGGAAGATGAGAGAGCATTTAGGAGACACACTGTGCATCCCAACCTCTGTCACTTTCTGGAGTCAATCCCCAACAGAATATCTTTGAAGGAGATGATATCTTTTGCTTAAGTTTCTTATCTTTAATCAATATCCGTGTCCTTCCATCAGCCTACACCTTTCTGTGTGACTGTTTGGCCCATACCCACTGGCATCATTACCCTCTCGCCAGCATGCCTTGCTTGAGATCTGGCCCTTTAGCAACACCGCATGTTCTGGGAGACTTGACCCTCAAAGATTTCTGGCCAAACTGTATCTGTCTCAAGAGCTTGGATGTTACAAGGCATCATAAGCTCTTTCTCTCCGAAGTTTCTTCCAGCTGGCTCATTCAGAAAATGCTGCCTAGACTGGTGTTTGCTTTGCTGTTTTCAGTACTGAGTACTTCTCGAGTTTTAGAAGTTGTGGGGGAAAGCAAGCTAAGCTTGTATGTTTAAGGGATCCTAACGTGAAGGTAAGTATCCTGATTCTTTGGCCTATAGAAGTTGTTTTTGTAGTAAGATGGGAGTTCTGGCTGCTACTTCTGCAGGACATGTGCAGACCATGTCCGTGGGTGCCTGGTGGCTGGACAGGCCTTGGCTGCTTGTTCCCTTGTGTGTCAGTGGTTCTCACCTATTTCTTATTACAATGGTGTTCTTGGGTACCATTTATCATCAATTCCCTTCTGTAAGATTTTTTTTTTTATTTAAATTACAGCAGAAACTACGAAATTGTGGGAAAGTTGGCATAGTTTCTATTTTTCCTCTTTCAGGGATATGTTCTGCTGTGGCATTTGTACCTGTCCCATTCTAAACTGAAAATACTTCCCTAAGGGTTGTCTCTCCAGGGACCACCTTGTTCCCACTGAGGCAGAACCAAAGTCACACAAGTCATGTGGATTTCTGGCAGCAGTCTGAGTAGTTCAGGGGTTGTTTTCAGGGTAGATGGGGACCTTGCTTCTCATTTTCAAGAGACCAAATCCTTTTGAGCTCAGTCTAACCCATGTAAAGATTTTACAAGATTCCTAGAGTTTGCTACAGACTAAAGTCATGCAGAGACACTTTCTTGAGTCTATTGCTTTTGGTGGATCTCTAAAGAACATCATAAATGGTCAGTTTTGAAGCCTAACAGACCCCTAGGGGGTAACTGAGGCTCAAAGAGATACAATAACTCAGGCAACACCTTTTAAACCCCTTTTTTTTCTGTTACATTTTAAATCCTGTACCCCTGTGCCTTTTTTTACCATGTGCAGTTTCTAGCAGAGAGCACACAGAATTCTATTTATAGGGGACTTGGGTGTGAATTATTACCTGTGAAGCTTGCAGTCAAGGTAGTGGGTTATAATACTAATTAAGGCAAATGTCACAGCAAGAGCATGCTGACGTTGTCAGAATTAATGGCCCAGAGCATTACTACTTAGCACACCTTTTGAAGTTAATGGAATTGTATTAATTGGGATCTTGGAGGGACTGAGGGACACAGAGTACATCACTCCTGAGCAGCACCTCTGTTATTACATTAGAGCTGGAATAGCATCCAAGTTCCTACTGCCTTTTGGGCCCCTTTTGCACAACCATTTCACAAGTGGGTGGCTCTGACAAGGCCCAGGGGAAGGTTGTTTGGTTCTAGGGTAAGAGGTGAAAAAGTCTGTTCCTGCTGTGGTTGCAGAGAATCACTCTGCCTCCAGAAACCAGTGCTGAGGACTGCCAAAATGCCTCTGGCACAATACTGAAGGGACAAGGAGATGTGTTCGAAAATACTGTGTACCCTTGTCCCTGAGTCTGATTCTGCAAATTCATCACCCCTCCACAGTACTTGTTCCAATGAGCACAGCCCAGGATAGTGGTGCAAGACACAGTGTCAGAGTGCTAAAACAAAAGTGTCTGTCAGCAATTCTGGGTTCTTTTGGATATTAGGCAGCTGTGGTAGCACTGAGACCAGTGCAAGGTATGGTTAGACCTAATGTCAACAAAATTCTAGTTTTGAAATAGAAAACAGCAAATCATGGAGGGCATTTGCTTTCTTTGGGAAAAAAAAAAAGCCTAAGGAGCCGATACTTATAGAAAACCAAAACTCAAAACTTTTAATACAGTGCTGTGAGCAGATGAGGAAAAAGAAAAAGAAAAAGAATTTTCTACTGAGGATTTTGATTCTAAAGAAGAATGTTCTCATTTTCATCCAAGTTTTCCACATGGGGGAAATAATTTTTAAGCATCTCTCATATAAAGTAATTAACCATAGATGAGAAATGGATGATTTCAGAAGAAAAGGAACACATGCTATCTTTAGATAATGGTATTAAATCCATTGTGCACTGGAATGGAAGTTTTTATGATGCTGTAGATTTTCTGTGCCATTTTATCCTTCTTGAGTTTAGATTTTAAAGAAATTACTTAGCTATGATAAAACTTTTCTCTGTATTAACAGGAATACAATTATTAATCATCCTTTGCAATGTTACTGGTATGTAGGTTTGTAATTACTATTGACTAAATTTGTAGGGTTTCACATTCTCTCCTGGGTTACCATAGGGGAAACATTCATATTTTCTAGAAACAGTGATGATTCGATGTCAGCTCAGTCACCCACTGCATGGAAGTGGAGACAACAGCCAGTGCTGCCCAGATGGGAAGATCCCTCTCAGCTCCAGCCTCGGAGGCTTGAGCTGCAGTATCTATCCAGAGCTCATCCCATAAGGTGCTGGTCAGCTGAGCAGGAGCTGGAATATGTGAGCCCTAAATCTGTGGCAGGCTTCCTGCATGATGTTGGACACACCTCAGCCTCACTGCTGGGTCTGCTGTGCAGCCTGTAACTGGCTGCAGGGGACGGTAGGGTTTGCCGGCAAAAGCCCTTCTGCTTCGGGCAGTTTCTCTCAGGGCTCGCTACGCTGACCTGAGGCTGCAGAGCTGCTTTACTCCCAAGCAAGAGCGAAGTGCTCCTGGCTGTTTAAATCTGTCGCAGTTCTGTTTGAACTGAAAGATTCCTCTGTTCCTCGGCAGAGTGTGTTGTAAAACAGTGACATTTGTTAAATGGAGAACACGTAGGGCAAGGACTCCATCAGCTCCGAGGAGACAGTGAGTAATGATCTCTTAATATCTGAGAGCTTTAAAGCTACTATAATATTCTTCAAAGTCAGGGTAGTGTGGTGGGGCCCTGCACAGCCATCCTGTGTTCAGGGGCAGGTCGCCGCAGAGCACGCAGCCAGACACTGTTCCTCAGCATCATCTCTGCAGAAGGAAGCATTAGTTGCTGTGCAATGTGCATCTCAGCCCAGACAGATTTATTATTTACTTGTGAGCGTTCCTGTAGCACCCATCACTCAGCTGGTTACCTGCGCCTGCCAGACACCGCTTTGCACTTGGAGTGGTGTCTGCTCTGCCCTCTTCCCAACACAAATCAATGTGCTAAGCCTCAGTGAATTTGGGAAGGAGGCAAAAGTTGCACAGCTGTCACTACAAAAGGGGGAATGGAAGGGAAGGTCAGGTCTGTGATCAAATAGGAACCTATGGTACAGCTGGATGTGGGTCTTGATGTTTTGGGTCCCTCAGATTTGTGATGCCAGTGATCTCTATCTGGTGCCATGGCTTCATCTTACCCCTTGGGCAAGGTCCTGGCTCTGCAGAGCTCAGAAAAAAAGACAGGGCAATAACTTGATTTAGGTCTCTTGAGCTGTCCTGGGCACATGCAGACCCTGCAAAGGCTCCCTTTCAGCCACTGTGACCTCTGCTGCCATGCACAGCACAAGGCTGAACTGATCCTCGTCTGTCACATGAAGATGCACATTTATGCTATTTGAAACTTGGCCAAATAACAACTAAGTGGTAATGAAGTGTGTGATTTTGGCTTCAGAGTCTCTGGGACAGAGGGATGGAAGCAGAGAGATTATTTATATCCTAAAGCCTGTTATTTACAAGCAGTCATGCTCCTCATCTTTCTGCAGACAAATGGAAGGAGTTGTAAATTTGCCATATACAGTCCATTGAGCTAATACGTATGGGAAATATAATTTAAAACATTCTTTTGTCCTGGAGAACTGAGCCTGAACTGCACTGCCATGGAACTAGGTACAAAACCCAGGAACAGGTGGATGCCCTCCATACCATCCTTAGTATAAAGAATTTGCTATCCATATAGTCACAGCAGAAGAAGCAGTAGGGAAATTAGGTCTCCTGAGTGGCAATTCACTATTAATCACTGCAACAGATAACTAGTTGAGGACTAATTAAGGGCTAACTGTGGGTCAGGAGAAATGAAGCAGCTACCAAATAGGCATGACAGCATTGGGCATTCATTCCTTAACAGATCACATAAACCTGAACGTGTACTCCCTACTTTTAGTAAGCATGGGACTGCTCACATTTTACAATTAATCTGAAAAACAGTTATGCCTTGTTTCTAAGGAAAAATCTTGTGTGTATGTCTGTGGAAATACAAGCATTACGTGAGATAAGTACAAAGTCTGTGTGTCAGGATGAGGCCTTAGAATTTTTGCACTTCTTCCTGTCTGGATACTTTTATGAGGACAGTTGTTCTGTAGACCTCACCCCACGTAGAAGCATTTGTTACAGCAGGGGTAGTGGGTTTGTTTGCAAATAGTCTGGTGTTTTAATATCATCACTCCCCCATGCCTGTGCTTACCACCCACGTCAGGAGTTTAAGGAAGAGGTGAAATACAGCTATTTTGTGTACTCTGTCTGTTTTCCTCGCAAATCCTCTTTCCATCTGAAATAGGGATTTTTGAAGGCTAATGTAAAAGTCAATAGATCCAGTTAAATGTATTGGATTCCCTTTTAATTCTAGTAACTGTACTGGCTTGACTGGAGTTGTTACTGATTTATAAGGAATTGCAATTTGTGACATGGACTTCTGTGAAGGAAGAAGCCAGGCCTCTGTCATACTTATGTCTCAGTTTCTCCTCTTCCACCTTCACAGTCTTGTTCCTTGCTGTGAGTGGAAAGAACCAAGTCCAGTGAATGCCTAGTGTCTGCTCTGGCTCATGGGCAGAGCTAATGACAGCTCCTCAGAGTCCCAGCTAAAGGCTATGGCATGAGCCTTCTGGCTGTCCTGCTTAAGGATTCCACTCATATCTGAAGCACACGATTTTTTCCTACTTGAATATTATAATGAAGTATGGGGAGAAGACTTTTCCTATTTATCTGGGACTACATCAAAGTAATGTTACAAGCAGATTGCCAAATTCCTTTGGGGCCTGGATCTGCCATTGTTCTGGTGTGTCCATGGATCAGCCATGCCTTGGGGCTCTGCAGGGCGGGATGAAATGAGGCTTCACAGGGTAGCTGCAGCAGACTCATAGTCCTGGGGATGTCAGGGTTCTGCTGGCCTGCTGGTTCCCCTGGTCCTGCTTGGGTATCTCAGTGCTGTGCTAATATACTGTGTTCCTTTCCTAGCACTGTTGGCTTCCTTAGATCTGATGCTGTCTGGCTGTTATCTCCATTTCCCGCACAGCTGTTAGGTGCATTTTCTCTTTTAACTGGATGTTTCAAGTATCTGGCAATGGTGAATGCCCTATATTTTCCAGCACCACTTTTGTGGCTCTCTGCACTTATTTACTTCTCTCTCTCTGAGATATATTGTTTCTGTCATGACATTGGGTCCTCCCTCACTGCAAAGAGGAAGAAAGAAAAAAATCACTTCATAAATTCCCCCATTTCATCACCTGCTGGCTCCAGTTCACCCCTAACATTTTTACTGGAGTAATCGTCTTGTTCATTCTCTGTCTGGTACAGGCTTGTCCACAGTGCATTATGCTTCCTGGGAGCCTCTCTGTAAGTCTGGTACTCAATATCTCCTTCTGGTTTCTTAATAATCCTCCTAACTCACTTTGCCTTGTTTTTATAGGTCTTCTAGTCCCCTTGCAGGTAGTTCATATTCTTTAATACAATTCTCTTTATTGCTTGTACTCCTTTTTACCTTCTAGCCTAAAAACATTGGCCTCTAATGCCTTGGGTTTTGCTCCTAGTCTAGACTTCTGTAATTAGCACTGAGCTCACAAAAGGTGAAATAGTAGTTTTACAGAGCTGCTCATGAACCTGTGCATGTGAGAAAGCGTCCAGGGGCAAAGCCTGGATTTCTCTGCCCCCCAAACTCTTTGCCCTCCAAACTGTCTGCCCTGGATGCTCCAAAGGCCCTGCCATTCCTTTCCCTTTCTGTGGTCTGTTGTTATTTCAAGTATTAACTTTGACTCTTATTAGACCTGTTTGGCAGTTATCACTGTGGAGCTTGGCCTGCAGGTGTCTCTTGCTTCCAGATAAGGAAGATGCTCCTCTGGTAGTACTAGGAGGTTGGTTATCTCTCATTTTTAGGCTTATATCTGCAGAAAGTCCACTGCCAGGTCAGTGGATGCAGAGGGGTGGATTTGACTGGGTGCCCTAAGGCATGTGGAAATTAACATTTGTCTCTCTACATGGACCGTTTTCAAAATTAGGTGTCTAATTTAGAAAAAAAATCTAAGGGTATTCCAGTATTGCACTAAAGCTGGGAAGAACTCAGGAAATTCATGACTGATGGAAATGGATACTAGGGTGTTCTATAGATCAGGGTCTCTCAAAGCAAGCATAATCCTCACGTTAGTTTGTTCTGCTTCTGGGGTCCCTTTTATATTTGACGCCATTGATTATGCGTGCAATTCTTCAGATGGACTTGGGACTGCTAACTGAAAGGGAACATCTCTACAGGCAACATGTTAACAATGTGAAAATAAAAATCCTTTCTCCTTCACACTACCAAGATAAAACGAAGTCCTCTCCGTGTCCCTGACCTTTCACCCAAATTCCCATCTTGCTTTTTTGTCTGTGGCAGTTGCAATGATAAGTGACCCAGCAGGATGACTTTCCGTTGAAGGAAGGGCCTGATAGCTGAAATTCTGTGAGGTTATTCAGAGCAGCAAGGATCCTGAGGAACAATTACGTCTTTTCCTTAATGGCAAGAAAGCTGTGTCAGTATGGCTTCATCTTCCTGGTGTGCAAAAGCTACAGATGTGCTTTTAAGGCCCTACAGGATTTGGCATCTGCATGGCATGTCCTGTGCAAAGTATTGCTCTGCTTTGGCCCTGGAACTTTAAAACACAAAAACTTGCATTAAAGTGAGGGAGATCACAACCAAATAATACATAAGGGCAGTACAGTGGAGTATGTGTGATTCTGGCATAACAACAAGAGGCAGTGAGGCTCTGGAGAGGAGAATGGGGCAAAGATGTCTGGGTTTCTTTTGTTTACAGAACCAAAGTATGCCATGGAAATCTGTTTGCCTTTTTCCCTGGGTACCATTACAAAAATTAATAGAGATAGGTAAGAACACAGTGTGTCAAATAAATTATTAGAGACACTGTTTCCTAAGAAGTTACAAGCAAAATTAATTTCAGTTGTCTGAGAAGTAAATGATACCCCAAGGCTATAGGGATGCATTTTGGATGGTTAGAATATGAAATGCATGCTCCTGTCTCAGAGAGGTAGTATGTGTGTGATTTTCTATTCTTGATTAATAATGCGTATGTTTTCTTTGCCTTGCTGGAAGAGACAAAAACAGAAATGAGGAGTGTTCTGAGTACTTCCCCATGCCTGTATTTGTGCAGGACTTGGCACACAGCCTCCTCAGTCTTCAGGGGAAGAGGTTCTTTCCTCTCCCTGCAAGTCATCTAATGATAAGCTGAGAAGACTTCATCTCTTCTCAAGGAAAGGATTGGAGATAAGCAGGTAAATTGCCTGCCAGAAGAGTAGGTGTCCTTCCAGTGACTAGAAGAACCATCTCAGTGAGAGTGGGTCTCATCGGGTTAGACTACAGTTGTCACTTTTTTTTAGCTACAGGTATATGAGAGATGTCCCACACCTGTGGTCACACTTGCAGAGATAGGTAGTGGCAGTTACCTGACTACCTCTATGCTTAAAGACTCTGGGAATTCTTTTATTCTGTAGAAAACAATGGACTACTGAAGGAAAAAAAGTACTTTTCAGCTTGAGCAGTTGAGGAATTAAATTATAAGATAAAATCCCATCATTCTTATTTCCCTGTTAGCTTCCATCTGCTGATATAAAGCATATTCTGACATCAGTCATGAGAACAACTGCCTGTGGAGTTAATGCTGCACTATGCCTTGGAGCAGGGCATACCACCTTTTCTATGCTGTCTTTGTTTTGAGGATTCATAGGAATCTTGGACCTGAGGTGCAGTCTGGGAGTGAAAGCAAGAAAAGGCATCACAAGGAGATTATCCTTTTGAAGGGATTTTTTTTCCTTTTTGTTTTCAAAATAATCCATATTGTCTTCCATTCCCAATTCCTCATCAGTTTCAGAACATTTAATTAAAAGGTCATATCCATCTGTGCCTGGTGACCTAGATAGCTTCTTCCTCCACTTTAAACAGAAGCTAAATTTCCCTAGTGAGGATAAATGGGGAAAGTATTAGGCCAAAGTGGGTAGATACAATTTCTGTGGAACATGTGGAGAAGGAAAGCATATGTAGAAATCACATCTCCTGACAAGACTGCTCAGGCAAGACATTAGTCACAGGCTGGGAGTCAGATGGCTTCCTGGGTAACACCAGGAAACAGCAGTTTTCATCAAATGATGCATTGCAATATGATAGTTTGGGGCAAATTGCTTAATGCATATGCATTTCAGCTTAACTCACTGTGAAATAAGGACAACACAGTGCTCACTCATCCCAAAAAGTAAATACGTAGGGTAATAAATTTGCCAGATATTCATGTCATGGAATGATTCATCAGAGTGTACTTGCACTGAAGCTTATGCACTACTGCTTGATCTTGACAAACATATCATTTCATATGGAGATATCTGGAAGCATCTACTTAATCATCCTGGATTGGAGAGATTTCGCCAGTGTCCTGAGTGGGAGGTTCCATCCTGTTCATGAAGAGTGCTCCTGCCCTCTGATACATGGCAATGAAATTTCTGTACTTGGACACTCCAAATACCGGATGCATGTTTTTGATGTGTGCCCTTGTGCCCATACATGGAGAAAACAAAAGAGGCTCCATTCTCATACCCCTTAAGCAGAATGTTAAAATGTGAAGTCCACAGTTAAAGCTGTAAAGCCAGTTTCATAACTCATGTAGTAATGTTCCCTCTATTTAATAAGGCTATTTGTTGATCTGCAGCAGCAGATTATACTTTTTGAGCATTTCAGTAATACTTCCACTTGGCTTCCAGTTTATGAAGCAATTTAGTATTTCCCTGGGCTCCTAGTGCTGACTGCACACAACTTCTGGTGTTGGGCATTAAGTCAGCATAGAAGCTTGAACAAAGTTATTGCTGTTTTGTGCACAATATGGGAGTGTTTGCTTTTAGATATTTCCCCTTTGCTCAGCTATCTCCAATGCCATTGGAACATACCCAATCCTAGCAAACAAATCCAAAAGGAATGGATTAATCCAAGTGAGTTACATAGGCAGCCAACGTCAGGAGCACCTGGCCTAAAGGGGACATGGTGTTAGATTTCTAAAGCTGGCCTGACCTGGTCACTATCTCTTCAAAAGCACCAAAGGATGTGGTGCCTCCCCTGGATAATGGGGAGGATTCAAACAGAGGAATCAGTTGCCTTTAAGAAAACTGTTTCAGAAAGATTCATTGAACAAGAACTGGTGGTATTTTTGTTGAGTCCTAAATGATTTGAAGATTTTTTTTATAATCCTAAAGCTGTTTTGGTTTTCTTTTTTAGGTCAGCTCATGTAATGAGAGATACTGCTCCCATATAAAAACCTCTCATCTGTGGTCTAGACCATGGCCATTGGGATGATCACAGCTGGAGTCCTCTGTGGACAGCAGAAGTTCCCTGACTCCATCCACTTGCTATTATGATTGTTGAAAATCTGCCAATACACTGTAGGTGATTCCATGAGATAAAAATATCCTGCTTGTAACAGTCCTTTTCCAAAATAGATCCTCCTTCAGCTAAAAGCCCACTCTACCCTGCATTATTTCAAAAATATTTCAGAACATGTTTTTTCTAGGATATTTCAGAACATTTTTGAGGCATTTCCTTTAGGTGGCAGCAGGAGTACAAGAATATTCAGCCTTCACGGTCCCCTGCACTACTGCAATGGCATGGCTTTGTGCTGAAGAGTGTAAACCCCAGTTTTACCACCCCTTCGTAGCCTAACACACATGAAAGTTTATCTTCATTATTAGAGTAACTTGCTGATGAGCTGAAATCATGAGTCAAGACCTCGTCACTTGTCTGGGCAGTCCTTTGGGTCTCTGCATGTAACTGCTATGACAGTCTGGACACTTAAGAATAATAGGATTGTTGCAGGCCCTGCTTAGGAGATCTGTCTGGATTTGGTATTGCCTACACATAGCATTGTGATGGAGTGTGAAAGGCAAGGAGATGGGGAGGAGAATGCTCAAGGTTGTGTAACATGTTCACCTGTTTTAGGAGTTGAGGCAAAACTGTCAATATGCTAAACAGAATTGCAGTAGAGCTGCTAAATTGCAGAATTCCCCATTTCTGAGATAGTCCTACTTTTTGCTTATCTGGTAGTAGACCAAAAGATATTTTTCGATACCACCCCTCATTTTCAGACTCTTTTGCTTCATGTTTGCTTCAGAAGGACATTCCCAGCTGATGTGTTTCCCAGCTGGGAAATGCTTTGAAGTTTATGGTCTGCTTGTGAGACAAGGAAACCTTCAACATCATTTTGCTTTGAACACCAGTATGCTATGGCGTCTCTCGTGATGAGGAACCGGGATGTGGAACTGTCAAGTGTGAACACCACAGGCATTTCCACCCAGCTGGAAATGAGCCAGTAACAGTCAGCATTGAGGGGACCTGTCTCAGGCCAGTCTGGCCTTAGGCTCATGGGAAGCGAGGCAGAGGCTGAGCTTTGGCTGTTGTCTCTCCCACACCTGAAGTGATGATGTGGGATCCAGCTGGACATCCATGGCTGGGGGCCTCAAGCAATTGCTTGTAGGCTGCTGTGTAAGAGCCTGCTGTGTTCAGACCCTTGTACCTTCTGGATGTGTTAGCCTCAGGCCTCATTTCTCAGTGCTGCTCCAGAGGAGAAATGATGTTTCTCCGGTACGTTGGTCCCCTGCCTTCTGATGAGGGCTTTGAAGAGGCCTCACCTTTTTGAGGAACAAGCAGATACGCCTGTTGCAGGGACTTGTGGAAGCTGTTGGTATAGTTCCCAGTATCCTGATGTTCTCTGTCACGCTCAAACCTCCTTCCATTCATCTGTCAATGAACAACTGCTGTTGCCTCACACCCTCCTGGAGCCTGGCCATTTATCTGGCTTTTATAGTGAGTAAATAATATGCTCAGTTATATGTCTGGAAATAGTGTTCTGTACAAATTCCTGGGGCAATCAATATACAGAGTCATTTTATGTTAGAAATAGCTTGTTCCAAATGGTCATATATATCTTTATTATACTGTAAATTCTCACACTGTCACTGGAAGCCACATATGCCTTATTGCACAGCTTTGGTTGCAGAGTAAACTCCTTCCCTCCTTCAATTTCTAAGCTTCTTTCTCTTTCCTCCCATCCACCTGGATCAAGGCTTAGGAACTGACTGTACTCTCCATCGCACCCCAAAATCTTCTCTTTCTAATGCAAATGTCCTATTATGATATTTTTCTCCCATTGAAGGCCCCACTGAAGCGCTCTTCCAAAAAAAACCAAAAAACAGATCAGTCTTTGAATGTCCATGCCCTACAGCCTTACTATTTTGGTCATGTTTCTTCTGTCAAAATTGATTTTATGGCAAAAGCCTTGAGAGCTCCAAGCCGGCATTGAGCCCTGCTCTCCCAGGTGCTGCACACAGAGCACAATATGGCTTCAGTTATCTTGAACCAACAAATCTACCAGCGGGAATCTGCATCCTCTGGTTATGGTCTCTCCGTATCTGAGGACTAGTCTGAAAGGCTTGTGAAAGATAAAAATGTGGGACCTGGGCAGTCAGATATAGTGAGGACAGTTCCAGCCACATCATGGAATATAAAATGCATTCACACTAAGGGCAGGGATAGGGAGATTGGTGGCTGCTGCCCCTCAGCAGCTGGGGGGCTGCTTCACAAACATGTCTATTAGCTAGAAAATATCTGGCAGTGGTATAAGAGGGGATTTTGGTAATTGTGAGTCTTCTCTGTATGGAAAATATAAAAAAATCATGTGAGAGGCAGAATGTGATGATACAGACAGAGAATGAGTGTCTTCACACACAGGCACAGATGCTTTTCCCCTAGAAGCACTCTCATTCTCCTTCCTGTGATGGGGAAATGAAAGTTATTTGCAGGGTTAAAGTTATGGGCATTGGAGACAGCAAAATAAACAATAATGGCTTGGAGAGAAGACAGGAAGATGAAGCATGGCTGTGCCCTAGGGACAGTCACTGCTTGCACAGCATGTCTTGCTGCTGTACACCATCTCAGAGTGAGTCCCACCTTCAGAATTTGAATTACTTTAGGGGAGATATTTCTTTTTTACTGTTTTTAGCCCTGTTGTGCCCAGAGAGTGAGCAGGGTTTGTCCCGCTCTGGCACAGCTGTAGCAAAGCTCTGGCTAAATGAGAGCCAGAAACCTCCATAAAAGAGAGGGATGATACTCATGGGACTGAGAAACATGGGTTATAGTTTACTGTGGGTCTCAGCTAAGCTCAGAAGAAAGAAGTTTCTTTGCAAGTCTAGCAGATCTGAGCAAGTTCTGAGGAGGAACTAAAATGTCTTGCTGGAAAACAGTTTTTGTTTTTCAGAATGAGTGTGGATATCAGGTGCATCCACTTTGCAGGGCTGGGCCAGGGTGCAGGGGCTGAAACATGGCCTATAGGTCTGGGGCTGAGAAGTTTCTTCCCACCCAGTAAGAAGTCCTCTTGGAATGAGGGTATTTCTGTATGCCAGGACCTGGTGCTCTGCTTAGCACGGAGGCACCACATCTTCAGCTGTGGAGATAGCAGTTGTGACTGAGTCATGACCTTGAACTGCTGCTCTCAGGGAAGATGCGCTGCCATCGCCATGGCCTGGCAGGGAGGGGACTAGTGAAACTCTTCAGTATGGTTATGTGACATGTTTGGGAAGGCTGTTTGTAAAGCTCTGACCCCTGGGACAAGGTCCATATCTCTGTGAACATCACCTCCCTAATCTGGACAAGGCTCCCACCACAGCTCCCTGAAGGTCAGCACGGCTTGTGTGGGGAGGCAGAGCTTTGCTGGAAAAGCCAATGTAATCCTGCAACATGGTGTCACAGCTGGAGGCAACAGGCACATCCTTTGCCAGTGTGACCTGATTGATTTTAGGGCCAGCCTTGGTATTAAAGATGTTGCAAAAACTTCTTTCCAAAGAGTCTTTAGAGAAATGTTTCCCCCTTGGTCTTCTGTTAACTTGCCTGTGATAATACATCTCCAGTTGATATCACTGTAGAGCTTGCTCAGAAGAAGAAGAAAGAAAAAGAAAGAAGAAAAGAGGCTGCTGTTCATCTTATTGACCACTTATTCACTTCTTTAAAAGTAATTAGGAGTTTAATCAGAGTTTCTATGGATTTTTTGGGGAATCTGTAATTAAAATCTGCACAGTCAACTTGCATTATATACTTAACCTTCTTCCAGAGCTGCTCAAATATCTTTAATATTCTCACGTCCACTAATGGAAACTGTCAAGTACCTCAACATAAAAACGAGCAGCAAATCCCCTGCAACAGGCTGCCAAACTGCAGCCCCCAACAGTTTTTTTGTTTTGAGGGAAGGTCTGCTCTGTGATAACAACCCAGGATGTAGGTTAATAGGCCTGATCGACTCCAAGCTGGATTTTCTCTAATGAATAGAGATGTTTCTTTTCATCAGCATAGAGTGCAGTGTATGGAGAGGGGGAAGGGAAGCAGAAGAAAAAAAAAGCTGTCTGACTGTGTAGGGATGGAGCCAGTCTCTTGATAAGCTTTCAATTAAGAGCAGATTAAAATTAGGTTTATCTTCTCCTGAAAATGGCAGTGACGTTAATATAATAATACAATGTAATAACTTAATAACCCAGTTGGAAGTGACTCATCCACATTGGAAAGATCACATTTTTGCTGCCTAGTTCTGGGAAGGTTAAGTGTGTCCATCCATCGTTCCTGCAGGTGTGCGGGCACCCATGGGGAGAGGGAAAGGTGGACAGTAATTCACAGCCTGGCTGCTTCTCCTCCTGGGAGTTTGGTGTGACTGACAAAGGAGATTTGTGGTGCAGCAGTGTGTGATGGGTCCATTTGTAGAAACAAGTGTTGAGGCTCAGCAGAGTCCACCACTGCCTGGTCCTCACTCCTTATGCAATCCCATTGCTCCACCAGGGACAGCACAAAGACCCAGAGATTTGAGGTGTAGCAGCTGGTGTCTGGCATTGCTAGGAAAATATCCAGAATCAAACACCCCCAGCTGACTGTTCCTTACTTCTCAGTCCAGCCCATCATATGTATTAAAGACTACGAAATCTGCTGGCCATAGTGGGTGTTTATTCCCTCTGTTCTGGTAAGGGAAATAAATTTCCTCTGCCACAGGAGACTGTGTGTGTAAGCTGCCTTGTGCAGTGTTTGCTGCCCCAAGCTCAGGTGTTGACCCCTGAAATTAACCCAGATTTTCACCTGAGAAGTGCCTGACTGAGCCTGGTGTCATGGGAGAGTGCAGGCGCTCATTCTCCTCAGGCTGGATGATCTCAGATGTACTATTTGGCTGCAGGGACAAAGCTGGTAAATCCATTCCTGCAATCAGGAGGTCTGATATGGCTGAGGATGGTTTGCTTGTTTCATTTCATGGGATGATCGCCAGTAGCCTGTGACTTGGGTGTTGGACAAAGGACTTGTGTCTGTGCCCTGCGAGGTGTTTTATGGAGGAGGGTATAAAACATGTCTACTCTCTTGTAATGAACGTCGTTGTCGTCATCTTGGTCCAGAGCCTGAGCTTTACCCATGAGAAGTGATCAATTAAATTAGTTGTCTTACTAGAGCACTCAAGACCTCTAAATAATAAAGTGCAATGATATAGTTATTTTCAGCTGACAATGTCTAAGCACTTGAATTAGTTATTGTGATTTTGTGTGCTGGCCACTCTGTTATGTGCTGGAGATTTCCTGCACTTCAGCACGTCCATGGCTTGCCTCTGTTCTTTGGTTTATTTAGCTGAGAACAATGAATTAAAGCAGCTTCCCAGTAAGACAAGCACTTACCTGTGTCTAAATACAAAACCCTTCAGGGCAGTATTTATTCATTCCTGACCTCTAATATGGGTTTAACCGTTTACCTTTTGAGTTGAGTGACTCATTGTGATCAACTGGGTCTGCTCAGTCCAGTCCAGGTGCAGGGCAGACAAGTTCAGTGGTAAAGAAAGTGAAAAACAACAGAAAGCAACTGAAGTAACAAGGAAATGCCAGGAGAAAAAGGAAATGCTTGGAGAAAGAAGACTTCTTTCCCTTGGCATTATGGCCTGGGATTTTTTCATTAATGTAATGGAGTGTGTAGAACTCTTTGGTTTTAAAACTCTAGCTTTAATTCAGAAATGCATCTAATGGACTGAAAAGTCATTCCATGGAGAGTGACAGCCCAACAGTAATGTGGCCATGACTCACACAGTTCCTTGTGGTCTTCCCTTTCCCACTTGTGACCATGCATCTGGGGATGTTAGAATGGGAAAAGAAAACTTTGCAGCCTGTCCAATGCTGCTTGAATGCTCTTCTTCCTCAGTTATTTGAAGATAATGAAGGTAGCAGTTTCTTCTTTGGATTTATGCTGCTTTAGAATGTTAAGCTGTAGGCTGCTTTTGAGTACTTATGTGTCCCATCAGCCATGTCCCATGTCCAGTAGGACAACTGCATAAATTTATTAACATTGACAAGGGAAAATTAAAAACATGGAGTATTTTGCTATATAAGTCTAATTTTATCATAGTAATGACATAGGCTATTTTCTTGGGCTTTGGCCTGTATTATTTTTGTCTGAATTTGAAGCAGTTATTTTTTAATAGTTTTTTACTGACTGACACAGGAGACTACTTGTAAAATTATAATAGAGAAATTCAAATGTCACACTTTATAGAAAAATAAGACATTCATGCTGAATATCATAAATAGGGAAATTTATCCTTTGACAGCAAGAACAAGCTCAGCTGATTGTGGATGTTTCTGAGGATGCTTTTTAGCTTTGTACCCTTTCAACAGCATAGTCAGGACTGGACCTCCTACTTGTGTGTGTGAAAGCTCCTTGTCTTTATTTCTGAGCCGCCAAGGCTACCCAACATTGATAACTGTATTCAGTATTCAATAAATGGTGTTTATTGTTGTTGGAAAAAAGCAATTCCCCTTCTGGCAGTGAAGAAGGTGTGACTTGTAAATAGAGGTCTGGGAGCAGTGCGGTGCCTGCAGATACAGCAAGGGTTTGACAAAAAGGCAGCAGAGCTGGATTTGGTACATGTTGGTGCACAGAGCAGAACAACCCTGTCAAAATGCAGACTCTGCTTGCTGGAGCCACTGCCCTGGATGAGACCCTGCAGAAAGGAGTTACTGTGCAAAGTGACTCCAGTGCTAGATTTCTCAGCCATGCTTATTAAGAGGAAATTCCCCAAATTATATGGGATGAGAAAAGCACGCTGCCTAAGCTTTGATATAATTTCAAATGTGAAGTGTCTTTAAGAAAAATGTCGTACACTGGCCGTGTTGTAGAGACTGAGATGGCCACTAAGGCTTGTCACACAGGTCACAGCTGTTTTCCTTTGAAAATTGCTTGTACACAGAGATCAGTGTTCTTCCCAAGCATCACCACTCACCTAGCACGCTTTTGTAGGTTTTCAGCTCTCAGGAGATTTTACCCTGCTCTGATCTCCCACCTGGGGTTCTCTTTGTCATTAATTTCCTCTGGAACAGAAGCACCTAAGCTGCAAACTCAGAAGCTGCAAGAGCTGGAGGAGGATTTGGGATTGTGGCATTTGCCTGTTACTTCATTTTTCCCTGAGCATCTTTGCTTGCAATTGGAGGCAGGCTGTTGATCAAAGTGGACAACATTTATTCTGGTAATACTAGTTGGGTTTTTTTTAGTTATTCTTGTTTTTCTAACCCACCACTTTACTACCTGCTCTCTGTGCTGAGAAGTTGATTGAGGACATACCTTGGTCTCTTCCCTAATTTGAACCTGGCAGCATCTACAGGCAGGATGTGGAAAGAGCCGTGAGCATTTCAGGTATTGGTCCTTGGCTGCCAGTTTATGCAGCAACCCCACTGGAGAAGCCTCCCTTTTTTAAATATATCTCACAGTAACTGCAGATACTGTGGATTGTTCCTTGTACCATTTATCTCCCTGATGTGTGCAGCCAGCTCCCTGCCCGCAGCCTGGCAGGCCCACTACTTAGTTGGGATATAGATGTTTAGTCTGTTTTAATCTGATCCTCACAAATCAGTCCCAGAAGCCATTTCTGCTGCCTTCCTCCCAATGTCGTGCAGTTTGTCAATACCCTGCCTGCTGCTGGGGATTTAAAAATGTATATGTATATTTTTAACCAAGCAGTCTCTGCACTGAGCTCTTGGAGGGCAGAAACTGAAGGTTGTGTACAGGGAGGTGAAGCTGGAAAAAGGAGAAAGATCCACCAGAATGCTTGCTGTCTCTGACTGACCCCATTGAGGACCTGCTCAGAGCCCATGCCTTGTTTGGAGCCTGTCACCTCAGTCATTGGGGAGCTGCTGGAACAGGCTGGGAACAAGCTGTGCTAGTGCCAATGGCGCTACACAAAAAGGCATTCACAAATAACGAAGCTCTGAAACATCCTGAAAATAAGTGTCAGCAGCTTGAATTGGGGTCAGCTGTGCTGTGGTGAGAAGCAGGCCGGGCTGGGGAGCAGGGAAACGATCTCCCCTTCTTCTGCCTGCTTGGGAGAAGGGGCTTCCAAGGCAGTGGGGAACACACCTGTTCCTGCTGACTGTCCCTGGAAAAGCCAGGCACTGACAGGGTCCTTAACCCTGCTGCAGATTAGGGTCTGGTCATCCTGGTATTCTTCAGACCTCATATAGATTCCCAAAAAAGCATCCTCCCATTTGCAGAGCTTGGTTTCCTGAGGCTGCAGCAGGCAAACAGTTGCTGCCCACAGACCAGCAGTTCATGTAGCCTCCTGACTGTCTGCAATGCTCCAAGCAGCCATGGACAAGTTGCCACCTTGCTCTCTGCCTCAGTTTCCCCTTTTCATATCAGGATAATAACACCATAGGGAGGGAGGAGGTGATAAGGGTTTTTGTCTGTCAAAATGGCTGTTGCTGCTGAGGGGCTGCTGCTGCCAGAGAGAGAAAGAAGGTGATTTGAGACTAAAGCAGAAGGATATTTGCTTTTGCCATTGTACTAGTGACTGTCTCTGGCCACATGACAACACCTCTTGGTGCTCTTCCCTTAAAACAGGAAAAAGGATCCCCACAAAGTCCAAACGGCACCAGAGCTCTTTAAGCTTACCTCTGTACCAGCCATTCTGTGGCCCCCTTTGAAGATGTCATGTCTCTGGCTAAAGGACACTCTTCAAGTCGAGTCCTAAGGACCCACCACAGCAGGCTCTGTAAAACACTGGCTTTCCACAGGCTGTACTTGCTGCTGCAAGAGTCAACTTTGAGGAAAGAATATAAGATTTTTGAAGCTGAACTGAGTGGGAGTAAAGCGTGCTCCTGTCTCCCAGGTATTGAATAGCAGCTCAGCTGCTAAAGGACTTTGCTAGCTAAATTGCTCTGAAGTGCTGTGTGTAGGGTTGAGCCACCAGTCCTATCTGCTATAAGACATGAGGTGCAGACCTGAGAACATATGGGATGCAGTGTTGCTGTTCCCCACACTGGAGTGGTTAGTAAGTGTGCAGATACCAGCTGGACAAGTGTTCAGGATTCTTACAAGTGCCATCACCAAATGCTGTCTCCTGAAACCCTGGGGCTGCTTGGCAGCAAATTAAAGAGAGCAGATGCCCATATGTTATTTCACTGGTCAAAGTGGGGAGAACAAATTAAAGTGCCTATTTTAGCACACTGAGACAGCTGTGCTCTCCTCAAGCCAGTTCCTGAGGAGTCACCTATCCATGCTTGATGGAAGGAAAAGCATCTGGTATAGCAACAGCCAGTTAGCCAGAAGTGGAGGAGCTGGCAAAGGCTTCCTGCTGTGGAAATCTTTCGATGACACCTTGGCAAAGACCAAGGCACAGATGGGAGCCCCAAACACTTCCCCTTAAGCAGTGTCAGGTGCCTTTCATGGGACTGTCAAGTGCCAGGTGAGAGGGGGCTGTGACTTACACAATGGGGCATTTTAGGGCTCAGCTGCAGTGGGTGTCAGGTGCTGAGTAGCATTTGTTCACTGTTGATTATGACTCTGAGTTACCATCATCAGAGTGAACTTGGCTACAGGAATAATCTTCAGCTGCTTCCCTGCAAAAGTAGTTTTAACAATTACTTAACCTGTAGTGGTTTTTAAACAGTACAGAAGTATTAAGGATATCATGTTACTGTTAAGCCTTGGTGCACTCTGGAAATGTCTGACATTGTTATTCTTCTGGTAGCAAAATGAGGCTTAGGCAGTTTAAGTGACCAGAATCCCAATAGATTCTAGAATGAAGAGAAAGTGGAAAGGTAGAGGTGTCGTCATGCCTTACCACAGGCATTAGAAGTGATGGTTGGATGTTCTTAGCTGTGCTTCTTTATTTCTAACATAGCTCTCATAATAGAAAGGAATTTGGAAATTGGAGAAAATGACACTTCAGTGTTAACAGGTCCCAATAACCAAACTGATCAGAAGATGCAATCCATCCCTGTATATCTACATATTTCCCTGTTTCAACATCCAAAATACCGTATAGAGATTCTCAGTGTTTTCTTTTACCCGTTGCCTGGAGTTGTTTATATTTCATAGGACATGACTTAATTAAATTAAACCACACCAAATCTAAGCTGAAGTTTCCCTTATTTGATGTTTAGGAGCTTACACCTTGGAATAAGTTCAGCCTGTGATATGCGTGTTTAGGTGCTCCTGGGCTATTCCTCTGTGATCCAGAGCTGGGAAAAGTCACTGTATTAATGGATTTTAGTATCCCAAGCAGTGCGTACCCATCTCCTGAAAAAAGTTCTTATGGATCCGTGGTCAATAAAAGGTTGCACGTGATTGTTATGAAGTGCTGAGTGCTTTAAGACAAAAGAATAATTTCTTTTCTTCTCCAGGTGAAAACAGGTCCCACAGATGAAGTGCTTTGCTAAAGGTCTTTCAGAAAAGCAGACTCAGGAGATAGGCCCAGGTCACCTGACATCCCACCTTAGCCAAACTGCCTACTTGCATTATGGGAAGCTTGGCAAGAAATAAGGGTAATGAAGCTGCCCTGTTGCCTGGAAGAATGTCTCTGCTGCTATACAGCAGGTAATCCTTTAGATTTAAGAAATGGCATAACTTTTAAGAAGGAAATTTACAAAATATGTCATCTGAAGACATTGCCATGTTTAATGCATTTGCTGCCAGTGATTTTTTTCCCCTTGCTATACTGTTTACAGAGCAGCTGGTGCAGAGCTGTTGAGCTTGCTATTGAAGATGAAAGCCTGGTTGTTTTTCAAAGTCTTTTGTGCCTGTTTGCTCCTAACTGGAGCTGTCAGTGTGGATGTTTTTTTATTTCCTTTATCACTATAGGTCTGAAGTCCCTTCTTTAAAGATTTCCTCAATCCAAGGAAGGAGAGTTCTTTTGCTCTAAGTCCCAAAAGACCTGAAGGGTCTTTGCTCTTTTGTTTGGGCTGAAGACTCCACAGGCAATGCCAGTGCCTTCAAAGGGTTGCTGAAAACCTTTAACCTGCAGACAGCCAATGTCCCAGCCGAAGTCCTTTGATGAAGGCATGAGGAATTCAGTCTGTTCTACTCTTTCTGTGGCCTGGGAATGAAAACACCCCTCTTGAACTATATAGATGCAATGGAAAACTTCCAGTGACTATTAATTAGTGGTGTTTACAATAGTACATAAAGGATGGAGCTTTCCCCCTCAAAACAACTACAAAGAGCATGTGTTAGATACTGTACAAACCCCCACAGAGATGCTCACTCAAGTTGCTTAAAAGCCAAGTAATCAAGGCTGCAGAATGTTCCCCATTCCAAAACTGAAGCACTTAAAGTTATGGGAGGTCAAGTTATTTGCCCAAGATCACGACAGGAAAATGAGACAAAGCTGAGAACCAAGATTCCTTAACAACCTGATTTTCCTTTTGTGTGCCACCTCTCATGCACTGAAATAGGCTGAATTACAGGATTTTCTCTCTTTTATATAGTCTGTCTGCTGGTAGTTCTGTTACTTTGGTGAGGGACTTATCTTAGAAATCTCTCTGATCAGTCATTGAATCTTCATGATCTAACTTTTTTGAAATGTTTTAGTCAATGAGTTTCTCTCAGAGAAGATCTGGTCTGCAATGGCAGTCTGAAAGGCAGTCCCTGTGATGCTCATTTCAAGCATTCAGCCTTCCCACCCAGCCTGCACCACCAAGGTTATCAGTCACGTGAACCAATGCTCCTACCCAGCAATATCACCCAACTGGAAAGCAAGTCTACCCAAATTTCATAATGAAGCTGTACTGAAAAGAACTGGATCCTGAGGGCTCTCCAATGTGCTCCTCATCAGTGCATTCAAATGACTTTTTCACTGATGAAATGTTCTTCAGCTAAATGTGCTTTTCATTTTTAAATGTGTTTTCTGTAAATAATCCACAAAAGTGATTCCAACTGGTATTTTTCATGTTGCCCTCTAGTCCTGCTGCCAACTCCCTGTCCTTGCTGACCAGAGTATAGTCCTGGAGAGGAGCTGCAGCTGAGCTGATTGTGAGCTGTGTAGGGCTGAAAAGCCCATCGTCCAGCCGCTCTCATTTTAGCTGAGTGAGAAACAGCCGCAAAGGCACAGTGTTCACAGTGGCCAGAGCAGATCTTGCTGCTCTTGTTGAGTAGTTTGAACACTGAGCCAGGACTGAATCAATACTGAGTATGCTGAAACCAAAGAAGAATATCTCTAGATACAATTCTAGTTTTAATGGTCTCCACTTAGCAGAAATTGATGGCACCTGGCCACTAGGAGATCCAAGCAAGTCTCTGCTTGCTCATATAAAATATTTTCTTTCTGGTTTACTTCTTAGGATAGTGTACAAGCAAAGCCCATGCATAATGCACACAAACTTCTTCCTTCTTGGCTGTTTGTGATTCATTAGAGAATTGAGATTAGGCATGCATGAATGTGAGGAGGGTGACGTTGCTGCCAAAGGAAACTTGTGTTCTACATCTCAAGTTTCAGGTCACCAGAGAACTGTGTAAAGAGTAACCAAAATGCATATAGTTATCACTGAAGGTGACTGACTCTTAGTAGGGCATGTAGTTCATACACTTGCTGTCACATTTAGAAAAATTGCACAATATCAGTACAAAAAAACATTCACCAAACCCAAAAGATTGCTGCAGTCACATGATAAGTCTGTTCAGAACTGGAAAGTTAATGTGAATCTTACATTCGAGAGCATTGCCCTCACTTGACTTTGTCAAACAACCTGATCTAAGAATGGCATGAATTATATACCTGATTCTGTTACCAGCTGTGCTGATTTCTATTCTAAAAAAAGTTTGTTGATTTTTATTTTGTAAATTTTACGTTCTTCAAAAAATATCCCAAGTGCAGTAAATATATCATCTTTTGCCACAAAACCCTTTTTGGATTGATAATTAGGAGATTGATCACCCCCAGCAACAGACATAAATGTTTAAACAGTACATAACTGTTCTGTGTACTAATGCAATAAAAGTGGGTTTACTTTTACAGTGGTAATTTTAGCAGCAGTCTAAATCAACACCCTGTTGATAATCAGACAAATCTTCCTTTAAAGAGAAATGCAGTGCAAGTGAGCTTGTTAGTATTATGGGCACATTATTGTCTCCACTTCCCTCAATCAGCTTTTATTCATGCTTTTACAATAGGTGTAAATTTTTATATTTCCTTAGGCAAGCAGAAGAATGAACTGAACATCTAGAAGATTACTTAAAATAGGTTATGGTGATAAGAAATAGTCAATCCTGTACAATGTTGAAAAGGTCAGTGGATTAAAGTGCTGATTTCTGCAAATGAGCAGCCCTGCTCTGGTGGGGCTGTCAGGCAGCTGAAAAAGAAAAAGAAAAAAATACAGAGGGGTGTTCAAAATCTAGTGGGGTGTTTTCTGTATGGATGTGGTAGGGAATTTGGGAGGGAGAATGGTGGCAAAACATTTCTGCCGTGTGAGGCACAGCCAGTGGGGGAATGGTGTCTGAAAGAGGAGTTCTATTGTGTTAGGTTGAGGGCTTGCTCCTGTGTCAGATCTGGGGTCCCTCAGCTGTGCCTTGTCTTCATCCCTCAGCCCTGGTCTGCCTTGTAGGTATAGGAGAAGAGAGGAAGTCCAGGGAAGTGGCTTTGTATCTTTCTGTGTGATGCAGTGACAAACGCTGCTCTGGGTTGCATGCTCTCAAGCAGTACCAAACAAGTGGGGCAGTCAGTTTTATTTTTCCATTCTCTTGACAATATTGCTTTAAAATTTGAAAGAAATCAGTAAGAAATTTCTGCACTAAAATTTCATGAGTGCTCCCGTCAAGGACATGTTTGTTGCTTCACGTGACTATTTCCAAGCAGCACTGGCTCTGACAAGTAACATGGTGGCTGCTCTCACTTGCATTGCTTCCAACGTGGAGCTTTTGTTTTTCCTGTTTTTTAAGTCCAGCCAAAGGAGTCTGTGTCAGCCACAGGACACCCATCAAGCCTTTCTGCAGAAAGTCTAGATGGATTTGTGCTTGTGGTTGATTTGAGAATCACCCCTTTCCTTATATGAGGACTGTAATTCCTGTTGGCTCTAAGGAGAATCTATTCACTTAAATATCTAGACAGACATGTTAATTATGATCCTTTAAGCTCCTTTAATATCTGGATAGTACCTTGCTGTCCTCTTCTGAACCAAGATCACTCCTAACTCAGTTTGGATGCTCCATGCAACGTGTTGCTCATGCCTGACTAGGGACAGCTCTTCTGTGTGAGTGGCTGCACAGCAGAAAATGCTCTGGCCCTGAGGATGGCCCATCTCAGATAGGAGTCACTGCCTGTATTTTGCTTTCGAGCCACCCTTCCATCTGACTGCTGTTTTGTAGACTCTTGCAATTTGGTTGCAAAGTGCTATCATTCCTATTTTCAAGCAAAAGGAGAGAAATGGTGCCAGATTCAGAGCAGCATTACCTGAAGGCAGTGACGTGCATTACATTATTGTTGGCCTTTTTATCTCTGGTCCTTTCCCTTTTTTTATGGCTAGCAAGATGACAATAAGTCAGCTCAGGTTGACTGCTCCTTGCCTGAAGGGCCATGAGAGTGTTTAAAGAGATGGCTTTGTGATGGCTTCTCTTTTAACATTTTAAATGTTAAGCCTTGTATGTTTGCCAGAATGCAAGATTCCTCATAAATCAGTTCTTAACAGAACAAGTTCAGATCCTATGGTAGAAACAGCCTCCTTTTCAACCAATGGAGATGGATTCAGCCATGATCTTCCTTCTCAGGCCTGATAAAATTTGCAGGAATACCCGTTCCTTGAGCAGAGCCTGCACCTTCTTTATTTGTTTAGTCAAATGGTTCTCCTAGCAATGATGGGATGGGTATATCAGTCTGGTTTGCTTTGTCCTGGAAAGCTGTGACTCCAGACACTCTTATATACCTCATATTTTCTGCAGTCAATGACAGATGGGCCTGGCTTTGGTATCTGCCTTTTTTTTCTTAGGAAGTCAAATGGAATCAGCAGCTCATTTTTGGTGGGCTGCTGGATTGCTGCTGAAATGCCATTCAACTGTACTTTGTTACGAGTGGAGAAATGCAGGGCTGATTACGTTACTCATCAGGGCTAGAATGAGCATGGAGATTTCCACAGCTGACAGGAAGGAAAAAGACCAAGGAAGTACAATCTGTGGATCAGTGTCCTTTCACATACTGAAGAGCAGAGAGGCAAATCCATCTGTCAGCTGATGGCCCATCACCATGGTCTTGGACTAGTAGCACAAGCACTCTCCAGCTGCATACTGGGAGCAAAAGGTTCATTGAGCTTCTGTTGTGTGCCCTGAAGCCAAAGAATATTTATTTCATGGAGAACTCAATGCTAGGAATGACCTTTTGTATCATATCCTTTGGGGCAGGTGCTTGGCTCTGGTACTTTGTGTAAGCTTATCCTTTGTCTTGGTTTTGGCTTTCTTTTACCTTCCTGTTTCTGGTTCACCTTGGTTCATCACATGTCAAATTACTTTCATCTTTGATGCCTGGCAGGGTGGGGCAGGGGCCAAAAACACAGTAGAGCAGAAGGTGCTGCACACACAGCCTTTACTGTCAGATAGAACTGTGCAGTCCAAGCCAGTGGTCCCAAAGGTTTTTCCTTAGCCTGTAAGCATGCAGGGAGCCTGGTACCTTCAATGACTCCTGCCTAGGAAAGCCCTTTGTGACTTGTCCTGCAGCAAGGTGTTAAGTGATGCAGACTTGCCTCTCTCCAGGCCATCCATCCAGCCTCAGATGGAGAAGTGGAGCTGCTTACTGTGCCATCTAAGCTATGTTTGGCCATCCTGCCATTTGGACAAACCTGCTTCCCCTCTCTGGCTTGCACATGAAAACCAACTGCCTCAGGCAGTCACCCAATGCAGCTGCCACAGCTTTCATTGGCATGGCCAGGGTCATCTGTTCTGCATGAATGGGGCTGACCAGAATCTGGCAAATCTCTGCACCACTAGGATCTGTTGTAAAGGGCAAGTGACCCAGTACTCCAACTGCACATCTATAGAGTAGAATTAAGTAAGCAATGGCTCTGCCCTGGCATGGTTGCTTTTGAGCTTTCAGCTCAAATGAGTTGGGCTCCTTCCCCATTCAAAACCACCTGAATTCATGCTGTCCAGCAGAGTCATGATATCTGTCACATAGGCAGGTTTTTGAGTGGCTTCAGATTCAGTGGCTCTGGCAGCCAGCACATAGCTGAGGTATCTGACAGTCTGCTCCAGTGAGGCAGGGCTGGATGGGGTGCACAGGTGGGGCAGATTTGGCCCATGCAGGTGCCAAATAGCCACTCTTTTTGCCCTGCCCTTCCCTAAAGCAAACACAACTCCAGAGCTTGACCCTGGCTGAGTGGAAAATGAGCCGTGTTCACTGAAGAGGCAGCTGAGGCAGTGTAAACCAGTGTTGTCACTCACTGGCAATAGTCTGCCTCACTGCATGTGGTTTGTCTGGGCCAGAGCTCCATCAGTGAGGTGCAGAAGTGGAAGGAGTGTACACTGGCAATGCAATTGTCTGTCTCTAAAAGATCTGGAAATTTAACACTCTCAGAGACTTAAAGATGCACATTTTCACCTCACCAGAATGTTTGAGATTTAGAAAATCTTCCTATCCCGAGGCAGAACAAACTGCCTGTATTTTGAAAAGAATGAAAACATGAAAAATATAGCTTGAGTCAGTCAAAATGTTTTTGACATGTTTTGTTTGAATTGTAAGCTTTTATGATGTATTTTCAGATTTTTTTATCTACAACAACTAAAATCTTTGAAATTACATATTTGAATAATGCTGAAATTTCATTCTCTCTGTGATTTTGTATATAAAGACAATCTTCTCAATTCCTTTCCCTGCAAGCCAATATTTTTCACTGGTTTAAGTGAATGCTTACTTCCTGCTTTAAAAAAAATCAGTTGGTGTAATGTAAATCTGTTTAATTCTATTAGAAAGAGCTTTTGAGGAGCAAAGTCAGGGAATTTATCTCCTGTATGATAAATAGTGTCAAAGAGGTTACCACTGGATATAAAGTTAACCCGGAAACTAGTTTTTCCTATCTTCTAGCTCAGTTTTAAATAGTGGTAATTCTGTCTTTGGTTTAAGTTAGGAAATCACTGTAAGAAGCCTCACAAAGCACTTAGAGATCATTTGGTCGTGAGGCAGCAGAGATGAACATCCCAAGGTTTTACAGTCCTGACTGCAAGCAAAGACATTAGCTTCTCGTCCACTGGCAGTTGATTCCAAATCCCTCTAAAGGGCTTCAAGAAAATGTATGTTATTGAGTTTTATCCTCAGCTAAGTCTCCCCTCATACTAGGTCTTGTAGCTACTTGACTACAGCATCATTGTGGTGCAAGACCTGCTGCTGGGCAGGACCATGCCTCCTCCGATGCTGGCACATTAAACTGTCTGCATGTACACACGTTCACATGCACTTTGATGATATGTGACACCCGTAATTGTTTGAACAGTTCACCCTGAGGAGGGTTGAACTGAGGTTCAAGGAAAGCAACCCTGCCTGGCCAAGATGCAGCAGAGGAAATCTCTGCTGTAACCAAGAGTAACAAACCACAGCAATTACCCAATTAAAGCTAAGCCCCTCTTTAATCAAGACATTCAAGTTAAGAGGCCCTCGGGATTTTTTGTGGGAAGAAGGAAGTCCTAATCATTGCAAAGGGAATTGCTTTTTTTTTCTACCAGGTTTGAAGTTGCCTCCGAACTTGTAGATGCTAATTTAGAAAAAGGGAATCATTAGTTTTTAATAAAGAATTTGCTCCTTGGGAGGTGTGGGGATGGACTGAAAGCATTTTGCCGTACATTTTAGAGTTCATTAGTGCACCCATCAGGGAAAATGTGTGAAAAAAGTGAAATCAGCTGAATATTCCTTATTTAACCTCCAAACCAGTAATTTGGGGGAAAAAAAAGCAATTTCTTCTAAATCTGAGTTCCAGGTGACTGCTTTTTATCTGAGCTCCATTCAATTATTCCCCTGCTAAATTTTTATGAAATAGGCTTTTTGCTCCAGCAGACACACTGACTCTCTGAGATAATTTTGAAAGCAAAACTTTCTGGTTATATTAGTAATGATCCATCTTCCACCCTGGTGCTACGAGGGGCTTGAGGAAAGTGTTTGTGCCTAGGTGTCAATTTGCTGCACTGAATCCCTGTTTTTTCATTAACGTGGGGTTGGGCAGGATGAACTGGTTCCTGCTTGTCTCCCTGGCTGTGGGTAGCACCAGGGTACAGCAAAAAGTCATGAAAGCAGTGATTCTGCCTACAGAAAAGTCAAGAGGCAGCGTCCCTGGCCTCACATTCACTGCTCAGGCTTGTAGCTGGATCCCTCTTACCCTCATTCCCACTGCAGTGTGAGACTTCAGAGAGGAGACTCTCTTTGGGCTCAGTTATGGTAATTTCTTCCTTCCTTGGTTGTCCCATGTGATTTATTTCCAGCTTTTATTTCTATGTGGCAACCACCAGACACAATTTTTCTACAGGCTCCTGTTTATTCTGAACTTACACATGGCAAGTTTCCTACACAACCCTTTTTAAAAGCACAGATTTATTTGCTTTTACTGACTCTGGTCAAAGCAGCTATTCTGAAAACCCACAGGGATGGAGCATTAGGGGCAGACAAATGTGATGAGCTGGAGTTGCTCAACATACCAAGTGCAGCTGGTTGAAAATAGCCTTGACCTTTTTATAAACTGAAGTGTTGTCCAGCCCTGTTTTCACTGACCTGACTTATTAGTGTGCTGAGGGGACTGGGCAGAACTGCCTCAACATTTCCCAGGTGGTCTTTTCTTGGGGCATGTTTGCCTTGACAGATTTCTTCCTGTGCATGAACTCTGAGGCAGAAGAAATCTTTTACAAAGATTTTATATTACTGTCTATGATTTTTATGGCAAATTGAGCTCCCTTCATGTTATTTTGCTTCCCTTCTTTCCTCTCCTGGGTGACCTCACAGCCATTAGTGCCTGAATTCCAGTCTTTGTGTACCTCATTTCCTCTCTTTGCTGTCTCTGAGGGGGGTTCTGTATCCATGACCCAGGCATATGAGGCTTGGATGCTTGTACTGCAGTCTGAAGGGCTGTTCACATGGCATGATCTGACTGGGACCTATCTAGGTGTGTAGAAGACCCCAGAAGTCTGGGATTCCAAGAAGAAGCAGCAATGGAAACAAAAAGCTTGGTTTTGGGCGTCCTGCCTCTATGTTGAGAAGCCTGGAAGCTCCCATACTCCAAGGATTTGCAGGGTCCTCACTGTGGGAATGAGCTGGATTCCCTGGGCAGCCAGGGGCTACTGAGGTCTGTGACCCATATATCCCCACTCCAGTGCAGTCTTGCAACATCCAAGGAGGAGATTCTTCCTATCAAGGCATTTTACTACAGGTTTGGCTTCACAGGCAATGCAGAGCATAGGTGAGAGGAGAATCAGGCCTTTAATCTCAAGGGATGCAATGGCATTTTATCACGTGCTCTGAATTATTCTGCCACAAACATCTTGAATGTCTGGTTTATCTCCTCTAAAATGATCCATACACTGCTCATCAATCATCCTTATTTCACAATAACATGCCACAGGTGGTTCAGTAACCTGAGCATTTGAATTGAAATTATTGTATTTTCTGAAGCTCTTTGCCTGAGCCAGGGGGAAGCTGCTGGTGCATTTGAGATGTTTGGATGCTGTGGAGATGGGGCAGGAGGTGCTTGGGTGGATGGCTGGTCAGCCACCTGAGTCAGGCTCTGTCCTTCTGCCTGCCAGCTCTCAGAAGCAGCAAATTTCAGCTTTGCGGTAGATTATGAAGGCAAGACTGTAGCAAAACTTCTTTTCTTTCTCGGTTAAAACACTCAAGGTTACTTTGCCTTAGGAGCACAGGTCTACCTGCCTGGCTTGCTCCTATTTCACTGCAACCTGGACTTGAATGGCAAAGTGCTTCTTGCATGAGTAGAAACTGGAGGTGTCTGAGAAACGTTCTGCACTCACAGGAGGACTGGCATTTTGGAGAAGTTGCTTGTCAATCACCAAAGCCTAAATCTAATTTTAGGCATTAAGCAGAATATGAACTGTTGGGAAACATACGGCATCAATTCTGCTTACTGATTGGTTTTGATAAGGTGACTTGATATAGTCAAATCCTTTGAGTTGCTTTCCATTCCCCAACAGGGAATGTGAAAAAAAGGAGGAAACTCCAGGGCTGAGGGAGATCAGGTCTGGCCAAGCTAGGTCCAGTGTACCTGTTTTAGCTGTCTACCCTCCCTGTATGACCAGCTGTTTATTCTCAAGCCCTGCTCTGGAGCATGTGCAAGTTGGGAAGGGACCTCACCAATAACTCTGCACTTACAAAGCCACTGAGTGGTACAGAAAATACAAAAGACTACCCTGAAATACATGAAATTATGAAGTAAAGAGTTAATGAATCCTCAAGAAGCTTTAAGTTTGCATAGAGAAATCAGAGAGGGGAGGTTTGCCAGTACATTTCTCTGGCCAAACCCACAGATGAAGATTAACTGGAAGTCTCCAGGGACAACAAACAGAACAATGTTCCTGTGAGGCCAAGAGTTTGTTTTGCCATTTGTTCTCTGTATGTAACCATGGAATACAAGTGCTGTTGTGGGTACAAGAAGAAATAACCTCATACCCTGCATTTATCTCAGACACATCCTGAAGTTTAAACAGGTCATAGTGCTCTTCTTTTGCACTGGACCACTTCACTGCTTTTGCTTTCTCCATGGAAATCCCTCCATCTGGGGACGCTCTGCCAACACCTTTGTTTGAGACTCTGCGCAGAGATTTCCGTAAGTAACGTGCTTGGATTGTCTTCCTATTCTTTCCATGTTCCCTGGCTGGGAGTGCAATTGTCCAAAATATCCATGCAAGAGCTTTAGAATGAGAGTTGTGCAAATCTGCAGCCTAAGGAAAAACACCCCTGTTCATAGGGGGGAAAAAAAGCAAAAGGCAGAAAATGAGCAAGGTGCTATTATTTTTTATTAATTAATCACCCATCTTCAGATCTGATAAAATACTCAGAGAAAGTTGGAGTCTCTTTTTGCTCTATTTTCAGCTGATGCTTGAAGCAACAGTGTCAGAAATCTCTCTGCAAAGCCTGTTCTAATGAGATTTCCAGCCAGTTTCATGAATGAAGTTGGTTTGGATTAACTGTGAGTAAGTTCTTGTGCAGAGAGCTAGCAAAGCATGGGTTCATTGATCACAGACACTTCTGTGTATGGTGTCTGACCCAACACTCAATAAAGGCAATGAGAAACCTACTGGGGCAGCTTATCCGATAGCTGTGGAGCCACTTTGCAGTTCCAAAGCAGCTGGACTCAGCTAGTCCTACACACTGAAAACTGGATGGGAGGAAAATTTGCTTATGGTCTATTCACCTGATTTATGGGGGTTTGCATCAGGCCCAGGGACATGTTCTCTACACCACACATTGCTCATTTACAAAACTAGCAGATGAGACCTAGTAAGAGTCAAGCTCTCATCTTTTCCTCCTCCTGCTCTAATGCCTTATTTCCCACCAGTAATTAACAGGAATGGAGACCTACTTCTTCTGGGATTGTTTAATTGTGAGGACAGTTCCAGGGCTGTCCCCTGAGGCTGTCTCCACAAGAAACAGGTTTTTAAATTATGCCTCTCTATTGATCCCCCATCTGAACAATTAGCAGTGGTGCTTGCTCTGAGTCCAAAGGTGTCTGCAATCAACCCCACAATGATATTCAAGGAGAGCACTGTTTTAAAAGGCTGCCTCTCCTGAAGTGTGCTGTGTGTTTTAAATGTGACAGGCTACATGACAGGACTGAAGCAGAGACATTTGAGGAAGCTTGGGAACTTCTGATTCTTGAGCCTGAGGCAAAGCCGTACTTCCAGACTTTTTGGTTTGGGAGTCTCTGATTCAAACACACCATTTTCACCTCCTATCCATGGCTTTATCATTCCTGCAGAATAATCACTGTTTTTAAGATGCCTCCCTGATATAACAATGCAATTCTCTGCATGACAAAACTCTAAAAATCTGGTGGCTGGTAAATAAATATTGAGAATGATTGTTTCATTTGAAGTATCATTAACTTCAGCAGAGCTGTAAGGAGAACAGCTCAGCTTCCCTGAAAATTGCTAAGGAACGTTTTTGGTTACAAAGCTCATTTTTCCTGCTCTGCAAACTCCAGCTAAGGCTTCTGGGGGTCAGATTTTCTGGAGGTGGAAATCCAATACTGAGTATCTGATGGGGCATCAATTCTGTTTGTGAGGCTGTGTGAAAAGCTAAAATGTGTGTTGATAAGTAAAAACAGTGACTGAATGATCTTTCAGGAGCTGTGGACTCAGTTCTTGTTTCTATGCAAGAATTCAATGTGTTCTGTGTGTTTTCTTCACAACCACAGAGGTGGTTGCTCTTCTTGTCCTCACATGGGCTCAGTTGATAGACCAGTCTTGCAGTAGGTGGAAGAGAGTAAGAGAGGTCAGGCCTCCCATCTGCTTTTATAAGCAGCCTGGACAGCCCCACGGCTGGCAGGGCTTCTGCCCGGAGTGACCGGAGTCAGCAAAGAGCCAAGGCAGCAAGGGCACTGTGATCCTTCTCTCTGTATGTGCTGTCACTGCACTCCCGTGGAGCTGTACCACCTAACTGCCTGTGGAGCCAAATGCCAACAGGAGATGGGGCTTACAGGGACCATCCTTCAGGCCCTGGTCTTCCCTCACAGCTTTTCTTTTAGAAAGTGGATAGTCCTCTGTCACTTCTCAGCCTAGTAGCAAAGCTACTGGGGCTGGCAGCCCTCAATTTGGGGGCTGATGCAGGAAGACAGGTTGAAGTGAGTCTGCTTGAAGAGTTCTCTGCTGATTAGGGTCAGCTGTTATTGCCATAGGGGCACTTAATTGAGGGGGTATCAATAGACAACAGGCCACCTCTCTAATTTTCCTTTCCAGCCTGCTATTTAACAAAACTATTGAGAGAAAGGCTCCATTAACTATACTTTTGTCTTTAATTCTGCAACTGCAGTAAAAGCTAGTTTAGGAGAAGCCCTTGAATACAGGATAGAATTGGTTCTGTAATAATAATAATAACCTGCTTTCCCTCTTTGAAAATAAATATGGTTCTTCATAGAGAGATTTACCCATTGCTGGCAGTCAATCAGGCAGGACAATTTGGTCTCTGAGTACTTGATTAGAATAACTTTAAGGAAAATTGCCTTCCTGAATCAAGTAAGGATCCATTAACCTGATGAAACAGGGTTTGCTTATCTGAGAGGTTAACACAGCTTGGACTGCATTAGATGAGGCCTCTTTTAGAACAGAAAGTAATAAAAACACCATCTGTCATGTCTAGTCAATCAGACTTCATATAAGAGAGGAATTATTCCTCTGACTTTACCATTGTAAGATCATCTGTTTGTTAACAATGGGAAGTGTCAGGAATGCTGAAAACTGATTTTATGCCCTCAAATTATTTCTAGCTGCCTTTATCTTGGAGAGAATTAATATTAATCTGAGTTTATACAGGAAAGAAATATTTCTAGATGAATACAATGCCAAGCCATTCCATGTTGAGTCTCTTCTGATTTATTATTAGAAGTAAAACTGACTGGGAGATAGAGGAAAAAGTGCCATGTACACTTTTCTTCTGAAAGTGATTATTTCTATAAACAAATCTCTTGCAAGTTGCTGAGCACTCAGAGGTTCTTTGAAGTCAATTGAATGTATTCAATTTGCTTAAATGGCTGTCTGAACCTTAAAGGATTGGCATGGCTAGATCTTCTCATGTAGCATAGGCATAACTGGAGGTTGTGGAAAAGGTGTTTGCATTTTCTTGGCATGGATTTGTCAAAGTTATTAAATGTTGTCACTAATGGATTTCTCTAACAGTGTGGTCTCCTCTATGTACTAAGGAGTACTTGGAGACATGTAAAGACTGAATGCCAAACAGCAAAGACAGCTGTGGACACTGGAGGTGGAAAGACTGGTGGAAAGCCTGTACCAGTGTATCCCCAGCACCACTATGCACCAGCTGGGGTGGAAACACCATCCCCACTTGTCACACAGCACAGATGAGGCTGCAGTGGATGTGTTAATATACACCACTGCCTGCTGCTTGGGTATGTGCCATGCTGCTGCCCAGCACATTCAGCACTGCTCTATGGCTTCTGGGTGGCCACAAGCTGGAGAATGCCAGAGTGGTTTTTGTGTGCCCAAGGAAAAACCATTTCTTTGTTCAGGGTTGTTGTTTGCACAGAAGAAACACAGAGTGTTTGCAGGTATGTGATGCAGAACTCAGCTGTTGTGTAGTGGGCACAACCCCATGCAAGATCCCAGGAGAAAGGAGACAGGCTGGGGTGTGAGGAGGAGGAGGATTAAAGCAGATGCCTAATTCAGTATTCAATCACAGCCAGAAGATGTGCTCCAGTTAAGGTAATGAGACTGGAGATCTGAGAGAAAGATGGTTGAGCAGGAGGAAGACAACATATGCTCTGGGGTGGCATCAAGGGAAGGCTGAGCACTCCTGGTCCCACTGATGTCAGGTGGATCAGATGCCACTGATCTCCTAGGAAAAAAAGGACCTTTTTTTTGGGAGTTAGCATAAGGATGAAGAGTCACAGATGAAATCTTCTTTCTGTGAAAGTATAACCCTTATCCCTGCCAGACTCTGAGGGGCTTTGTCATGAGTGCCAGTGGATAACAGACTGCCCTGGACACAGGATGGCCAGAACGAAAAGAACTGTACTACAGAATGTTAGGGTCCCTGGAGACCCAAACTCTGTATGGTTAGATCAACATTAAAAAAACCCAAAAATATCTCTAATTTTGTGCCAGTTCCTCTGAGACCTGATGCAGGGAAAACCCACATGACTGCACTTCCCCCTGGAGCTGGTGAGAGCTACTCCCACTCACTGTGTTAGCAAATTGATCCCCATGGTCACTGCGGGGGGAGGCTGAAAAGAATGGATGGCACTGCAAGCTTGTTATGAAAATGCAGGGAACCAGAGTTAATGAATCTTGGATGAGCCTCTAATCTGCCTGGCCGTTGGTGTGGTGGTAGAGGAAGCTGGGTGGGGAGGATCTGATTAACATCTCAGTGGAAATGACAGACCCTAGAATGTAGAAGGTCGTATCATATCTGTCAGTGCTTGCATCTGGGAGGGGCTACTGTCAGAGAGCTGAGATCTCTGTGGATTAGATCTGGAAGGTTTTTTTCATCAGAACAGAGGTATTTTTGGGATTTACGTGTTCTCTGTCCCTGGCAGCTTGCCTTGATGAAATACCGATTACACAATTGCAATCTGACTTAAACCCTAGTCAAAGAATCAGCTGTGTGCTGGGTTATGGTGAGAATATCCTCTCTGTGATGGCAAAGATTTGAAATTGTGCAGTTCATTATGTCTCCTGATGCAGGAAAATTTGCAGAGAACAACAAACAGGCTGTTTACTTTGGTTGTATGGAAAAAAAAAGTTGAAAAACTGGAATTCATGCCTCTCTGAGATTTTCTTAGTCCAGTAGCCAGATTAATGAATGAAACCACTTGCCCTAGATGTACAGGAGATTATGCTGCTTAGTGCTTTTTTTATGAGCAGTACAGTTAAGGTTAGAGAACTTGAAATAAGTGTTCAAAGGCCTGACAAGCAATATAGTCAGAACCAAACCCCAGGGTCCTGCTGTCACATCCTGTAGCCCCTCCTTCAGTGCCCAACAGACCCCTCCATGTTCCAGGCATTGCTGTGAGCTGGCTGTGAGGAATAGAGTAGTTATAGGATTTCTGGCTTCTCAGTACCAACTGCCTCACTGAAGCCAGTAAAAACAGCATTTTACTCAGGAGCAGGGTGGGAGAGGGAGCGGGACACACCACCAGGAGAGAGCTACTGGTCAGCTGAGAGATCAGTGCAGAAAGAGAAATTCCCAAGGCAGCGTCTGTCGCACAGGTTGGAAGTGAGCACGGAGAGTAGGGCGATGCACCCACGGAGTGGCTGAGACACTGGATGCAGCTGCCTTTCAGCATTCCTCCAGACCCAGGCTGCTGCAGACTGTGATGTCTTCAGTGGCTGAGCTGTCCCTCAGAGCCTGTGGCACAATAAATCAGTAGCTGTTTCTCACTTGCTCTGATAAAACTGCAGGCGAGGCAGCTTAACGGAGAGACTGCTAGGCTGACACGGAAGACGTTTCAGCGGAGTCTACCTTCACCAGGATGTTTCTTCTTTCTTTTGCTCCTTTTTGAAACGGAGGTACTGATATCTGCTCAGTGAGATGCCCTGAGACCTGCTGCTGAAAGGCACTGTGTGAGATCCTGCTTCTGAAACCACCAGGGAGAAAATGTTCTTGGGACACCAAATGGTCCTCAAGTGTTTTTCCAAAGTTCTGCCTCACCACATACATCTTTCTTCCAGCTGCAGGGAAGCACCTCCCACCTTCTCACACCAGGAAGGGGACGACTCAGCCTCAGCTTCAGGCAAGTGGACTGGGTAAATGTTTAGATTTTTCTGTTTCCAGGCTCTCTCTGCTAGTCAGAAGTTTTGGACAGAGAGCCTGAGTTGAGCCTGAGCCAGACAGGTATCTCAGTACCAACAGGTTTGGCGCTGGGTGGCTGAAGAACCAGCACTCCTTGTGACAGTCAGAATTGATCACTTGCACCCGAGAGAGAGAAACAGAACTGAGTTAGAAACTGAGCTCACATGCACTTGCACACCTGTCTTGGCTCTCCTTTTCTGCATTTGTTTTTCTTCAGAGCACTCTTTCTGTTGCTGACTTTACATACCTATGTGAACACTAAAAATAGCTATTGTTTCAACTAGGAACTGTCTCTAAGCAGTGGACAGCATTCCTAAAATGCCTTTAATTTCTGTAAAGGGGGAACAAAGGACTATCATGAAGGGCAGAACATAGAAATGTCCCAGGAACTGGACATGTTCCCATTGTGCTTGGAGCACCTGTATGTACATTTTCTCTATGTCTTGAACTTACTGAAACCAGTGCTACCAGTCAGTGCATGGTACCCTATACCAGAGCAACAAGTAGATCTTAGTAGTGGAGGGGAAAATAGCTGGAAAATGATTCAAGAGGTCCCTTAGCCCATCTCCTTACTGACAGGCTGAATTGTTAAATTATTCCTGATTTTCCATGCAATATATAGCTTTCCTTGGTATTCACTTGCTGCTAATCAGTGGTCTGTTCTGAAAGATCACAAGTCTTATTCTGGAACCAGCTTCCATTTTTTTTTCAGTGGTTTTGTGATACTCTCATCTTGAAAGCCTAGAAAGTAATTTAAATTCATGGTTGTATTTTATTTGTGCTGCGTTTTCTTCATTTCCTGCCTCAGCTCTCTCATGCCCTGTGTTTTGCTTGAACATTACCTTCAATGAAGAGAAAAATCCTAATTTTTCCTTGCTACGATGGCTTTTTAAATAATTGTTCAGAAATAAAAGCCCTTCCTCTTGTGTTCCCTGTGTCTCCCTGCCCCAATCTTCTAATATAAGTCACAAGCATTACCAAGTGAAGCTTTTTATTTTTCCCAACCACTATTCTCCCTCCAGCTTTTCTTCTCTGTTGCATTGTCTGGCCTGTAGTGCTCATATGTCTTTTCTGCTTGTTTTTCACAGTGCTTTCCCAGAGTCTCATGCTGCTGGCTTTGCCATGCTGTGCTATGTACTTATCTATGCTATATCTTCTTATAATATGAATAACACTGCCTGGATCCTGGCCATACTTCCTACATTATAGATTTAAATTCTTCTTACCATCTATCTTTTCTTTAATATCTCTTCTATGCACTGCCTGCTCTTTTGTAGCCATTATTAAAGTTTTGCTTCAATCCTCCTTTCACAAGCCCCTCTCAATTTGCCATCATCTTTTTATGAGTTGTTCATGCTCTTCTTTGTCTTTCACCTCAGGCTTTGCATCCCTTGTTGCTCTATCAAATGAATCATCATATGTAGGGATTTATTCCTCATTTCATTTTGGAGTTTGATTGTGATCAGCTTAGGCTTCTCACTATTTCACATTGTAGCTATTGTTGTATGCTTCTGTTCACTCTTAGATTCAGGTGTCTCTTGGTGTTTCCCTAGTGCATCTTTCTAATCCTCCTGCCCAGTTCCACTGGATCATCCTGTGTCCAGCTAATAGCAGAGTTCATCAGGAATTGACTGCCTGTTTGTAGCCTTGACTTTATCTTGAGGTGATGATGATAGATAATGGGGCCTTGAAGCAGGTGGGGACTTGAGTGCAATAAAAAGGTGAAGGATGCAGGTGGCTTCAGGCCCATGATGTTGGGTAATGGAGACCTCCTTTTACTCTACTGCTGAACTCACTCTAAACTACTTCTGTGTCTGCAGAAAATATTTGGGGTTTTCTCCTGCAGAAGAGTTTCACTAAAGCCTCTCTGAAAGAGAATCGCAGCAGTTTACAGGAGGTTGTGGGAGAAAGGAGTAAACCATGGAAGTGCAGTAGAAAAATTGTTGATTCTCCTTCAGGCATCTCATGCCTTGAAGGTGAAAAAGGGTCTGGAGGAACAGCTTGTCATCTGCTTTCCTGTGTCATATGTGAAGAACTGGGAACTCAAGCCAGTCTGTTAAAGGTTGGTGAAACCCTGTGTCTTCTCACAACCTTGAACACTAGGTGCCCTATCCCTGTAAAACATTCACAATCAGGTTTGACAGGGTTCTGAGCAACCTGATCTAGTTGAAGATGTCCCTGCTTATTGCAGAGGAGTTGGAATGGATGGACTTGGAAGGTCCCCTCCAGCCTAAACTCTTCTGTGATTCAATGATAGTGAAAGACATGTATATCTAAGACCAGCTCTGTAGCTGGTGTACAGGGTCAAAAATTTGGATTTATGGCCAGCTGTAGATCCTATCTAGTCACAGAGCCAGTCCCTGTCTTCAACCAGACGTAGTAATTTTACTGAAAGATAGTGTAGCTGCTGTGCGAAGTGATTGATCGTGAACATCCATGAAAGGTGCCATGCAGCCTCAGAGGCTCTATTCAAGAAAGGCAGATTCCCTATGACATTTGAGACCTGAGCAGAGATGACTTCAGAAATAAATGGAAGTTTAACAATTTTATTGGTGGCCAAAGGACTGCTGTTGAGAAGTGAAACATTAACAGCAGGGTGAAAGAGAGCTGGGATTGCTCAATGAGGTTCATCTTCAGGCACAACAGAGCTGGGGTCGTCCCAGGCACAGGAAGCAGCTGGAATGGCAGAGGGGGACAGCACACCACAGCCTGCTAAGGAAGCCCAAGCTGGTGAGGAAGTTTTTAAAGATTTCTTCTTGCTGATAGTAGGAGAAACTGAATGCAAAAAGGCATGAGGAGGGATAAGAAGTTCTTTCTGATTGTTACAGGTTGACTTGTCACCAGATGACAGGCTCTTAAATACAGATTAGGTACTTGATATTATTAGTGTTATTAATCTAAATACATTCACAATTTTGGGTCTGTAATGGCTGAAGAGAGCTGTGGGTTTGAAGGCTTCTGGCATATTTTCCTGGTTGTTCAAATGATTTGATACATCATTTTCTTAAATTACTTTGAAATTCAGGAGAAGTCTGCAGGCAATGGAAACCACTCTTGATCTGTATAAATCAGTTAAGCCCTGCTCTTTCTTGTGATCAAAGAATTGGTGAAAATAAGCCAGAAGAGACCTCCAGAGGTTATCACGTCCTTCCAGGGTCTGGTCATTAAGCCCAAAGTGGTGCTGCCACACATGCATCAAGTTTCTTAAAACCTTATCTCAGAAACAGAGAAAGAGGAGAGAAATACATATATGGTAAAAGGGCTATAAAAGTATGGCCAGTGTATATGAATTAAAAATAACGCTCATTATTAAAAGACAAGTGTGGCTGAGCTGAAAATTAGGAAGGGATTGTACCATGAGATGAATGCAGGTAAAAATGAAGAGATTAGTTGAGTATAAACAGATTAAACTGCACAGTGCTGCAGCAGGGAGTGGTGAGAATGTGAGGATTGTAAAAGCAACACGAAAATGCAGATTCTCTTTCTGGGAATTTTGGAAACAGAAAATAATTAAATTATGAACTGAAAGTCATAGCAAAATACATTCATGGGAACTTCTGGCTATACAAGGCATCTGGTAGCTGAATATAACATTTAAGCATGAATCATCCTACAGACTCCCCAGTTGCATAAAGGATAATTCAGAAAAGAGGAAAACTTACAGAAAGCTGTCCTTGCTTTCATGCTTACCAAGTGAAGTTGTTTGGCACAAGATTTTCACTGAAACTCAGGAGGGCACCTCATCCATATGCCTGCTCTGGGACAGGACCTGATATTTATGTAGTCCCTAACGCATTCTTATATAACAGACACCATGGGTTGTCTGAACCCTGCAGGCTGAGCCACACCATCTCTCTTCCAATGCTCATCTGTCCTCACTAAATCGGAACTTGGAAAAAGGAGCCCCAAATACTCTTTACTGAAAAAATCAGTTATTTCTTTCATCTTATCCTTAACGAAAATGGATTATAGTTCATCTCTCTGGCTGGTTTTCCTGTCAATGGAAAGGAGTTGCATTTGGCATTCTTCTCCCCCAAATTTCATAATTTTCATTCCAGAGTTTTAAAATGGTTTATCCCACTGCACAATACCATTTTGGATTCATACCCAGTTGTCCCTCAGACTTCTTGACCCTGGTTTTGAGCACAAACAAGAGCACCATGCTGGCTGTGCTGAAGTTTTCTTTGCTCAAGGAGAAGCTGAGGACCTGCATGTTTCATGCTTTCCTAATCTGATGGAAAATCATTGATACTCTTAGAGGGATTTCCCAGTTGTCCACTATTATGGGCATTTCATATGGACCCTATTTCCTTGTGAGAGATCAGAGACACTAGAGTTAGGATACATCACATACAGAGCTCCTCTAGCTGTTACTCCACTTATCAAAGAATAAAACAGTCTGGTTTGTGAGCATTTTTTCCAATCTGAAATGGCTGTTTTGTAATCCTTATTCTCCTTTTAGTGCTTAGAGGGGATTATCTGATCAAGTGTCTCTCTCACTATGGAGGAACACTCCTGGAGGAATAAACTGCTTTTTTAAAGGCAGTGGTGATGCTTGTTCTGCTTTTGCCCTTCACAAGGGAAGTGGCTCAATATGGTATTCAGCACTTGAAGGTGAATTTCATCAGGCTCTGATGATCTGAGCACATTTGAGATATCCAAATATTATTTAAGCAGTTTTTGTCTCATTTCACACATACTCCTGCTGGTTCATTTCAAAGGTGTTGCATACCTTGTTGCAATTTATTTTTTTTTTAGTGAAAATAACAAAAAGGACACAAGTTTCCTGGCTTCTCTGGATGAGCTTTTGTTTGCTTGTTTTCAAGTTTAAATAACAGCTTTTCATTTTCCTTCCTCTTTCTCCAATATTGACAGCATTTCTAACACCTTTTCTTATTGCCTTTTATGTCCCCTTGCTAGCCGTAGTTCACTTTGTGCCTTAGCTTTGCAGGCACACCTCTACTGCTCTGTGTTTGATCTGTTTGTCTATACTTGTCTTCAGAAATGCCACCTTATTTCCATTTGTGGTCCAATTCCTTCCTGATTTTCAGTCTAGTCGCACAGGTCTCCTTCTATCAAGTATTATTCTGTATTTGTATCTGAGGTGCTTGCAAATTTATTCTCCTAAGCTTGTTTTTGCTGTTTGCTACAAGTTACCATTTATTGCCAGACGTTTGAATTCCTTTTCTTCTTTTTTGTCTGAGAAAACCTTCTGGCAGCTAATGGCCTAAACAGCTCTGCAGTGTATTAGACAAGTAGTATGTTAATCCTACTGACTGATAGGGTTTTTCATGCTAGTATTAAAAAAATAATCATTTAGCTTATGTGATGCATGGGGCTGTATATACACAGAGGAAATATAGCTGCAGGAGGCTGAAAATATCAAGGCATCACGCTGCAGCAGCGTGAGAGCGCTGTGCAAGGGATGGTGAAACCTTTCCTGTCTTCCTTTTGTATTATTCCTTTAATAACTCTGCTGCTGTGTTTGCTTTGCTTCCCTGTGTATGTTAGAATACAGCAGGTTTCTCCTGGGAGCTGTATAGAAATACCTGGGGCATGAGGTGCCAGCAGAGGGCTCAGAAATATTTCTGCTGCCTCTTGCACGGGGTCAGACTTGCAGGGCATGAGTACGTGCCAAGCTGGTGTGTAGGGACACGACCCATGTGAACAAGACCTGTTCTGCCCCCAACACTGGGTCTGCTTTTGAGCACTCGTGCCCATAAAAAGGCTTGATGAACCTGAGCTCCCTGGAGGCTGCACCCCGGTGAGAAGCAAGGCTGTGCATGTGTGCAGGTCACTGGGAGGGCTGAAGGCAAGGAGCTGGTTTGTGGCAGTGCAGAGGAGGTACCAAACTGTTATTTTGCCACTGCTGTAGAAGCAAAAAAGGAACAAGGAAGGGGTAGAACTTTCTGGCACCATCTGAAGTTTGGCTTTCAAGTCAGCTGCCCAGCTGACCCCATGTTTAGCTTCCCAGTTAGCAGGAGTGAAATGGAATCTCTGGGGATTTTCAGAGAAGGCAACGCTAGAGCACATGATGGAATGTGGATATTAATTATACTTCTCTGCGCAGTCCGTCACATCTGATTCCATTGTGTAAGTGTTCCCCATGTCTTGTTAGCAATAACTGAAGCCAGATTAAGGATCTGTGGTGTGGCCAAAGGCCTCTTTCCTGGCTTGTCAGCTGCAAGCCTGGTTCTTGTGATAGCCAAGCACTATCAGCAACTCAGTGCTTGCGCTAAGGATGAGCTTATGCAGACTCCTTGTACCAGCTGTGGATTCTGGGTGTGGTCTGTGCATTACTGATAACAGAAGGGAGAAGTATTTAGGAAAATTCTTTGAACATTTGCCTTTTAAAGAAGGCAAGTGTGAGAGGAAGAAAAAACCTCTGCACTGCGCTGAGGATACAGCAGAGCCACAAGCACTGAGGATAGTTTATGGGAAAGTTGTGAGTTTTGCTCTGTAATTGCAACTGGCACTGGAAGAATACTGATGAAGAGCTCCACGACTGCCATGGGAAGGGCATGGAAGGATGGACGACAGTGTACCTGCAGGGAGCTGATCCCACGTAGCTGCAGGGGTAATCCAGTGACTCCCAGCACAGATAGGCTGCATTTGTCACATATGAAGCCCCCAAGTGGTCTTCTGGATAATAGAAAGTAGAGAGAGGGGTTGGGGCTGCTTCTGGGTGCTGACTGTGCCCCCTTGATTAAACTGTCCCATGGGAAAAGGCAAGGTCATTCTAGGGAATTGGTGTGGAATGAACCCTGGGTCACTTCACTCCTGCAGTAGCAAAGAAATGATTTAACACAGTGCAGGCATCTGTGACATCCAGTGTCCAAGGGTTTGGTGTGAGGGACATTTTAGTAGTTGTGTCTTGGAATGTGTGGCTTTCCAGTGAAATGTGATCCCTGCAGAGTAAACCTGTCATTACCACACTGGGAGGGAGATGCCCGCTCTGCTCCTAAATCCGCAGGCTGTAGGTGTATCGGGGACTTGGGATTTTTATTCAGCTCACATCTGTGCAGCATCCAGCACCGTGCTGGGCTGATGCATGTACAATAGCTGGGGGCATGCCAAACAACAGGGAGGTCTGTGCCACAAAGTGCTGACAGCCCCAACCTGTGACTGATTTAGACTGTGTTCTCTGGCTCCTCTTGAACTCTGGAGTTGTCTTTCCTGGTAGCATCTCCCTCCCCTTTCTGTCCTGGCTGCGCAAATGTGCTCAATTAGGGTTAACTCAAACTGAATCAAACTTCGTGCCTGAGGTTGGAAATCTTCCCAGCCAACTCACCACAGCCACATAGCATGGTGGGAGACAAGGCGAGAGGGGAGATGAACGCTTTTCAGAGAAACGAATCCAAGGAAACTTTGTTCACTTTTATTTCTGCAGGAGATGATCCCCCCAAAGGAGATTTCCCTCTTCAGAAAAAATCCCCGGTAAGTGTTACTGCTGGTTTCCTTTGCTTTGCTTTCTGCTCAGCTTGTTTTAAACATTGCAAGATCTCTCTGTTCTCTCCTCTGTTGTGCTCTGGCTAGAGACAAACACCCTTTCTTGCAGAGGGTTATAATAAGCCTTAACAACTCAAGGCAAAAATCCCTCCACTAACCTGATTAAGTTAAGAAAGTGCAGCTTAAAGGGAAAACACAAACTGTCTGAATGTTTGGGGAAAAGGGTGAGAGTTTTTACTGCCTTTTTCCTGAGCACTGTTTTCCTGTGGGAAAGAACTTAGATCTCTGAAGTGGATGGGGCTGTTGTGCCTAGGAGGGAGGGAGCTGAACTCTGTTTAGTTTGATGACACCCACCAGGGAAGGGTATCCAGATGCTGAAAAGCAGAAGGAAGGACAGGGATTGGATACACTCACAGGCCGCTGGTGAGTGGAACAGAGCCCAACTGTATTGCCAGAGCCTTGGGTTTACATCTTTGGCTCTCTTTTAAAGCCTGATTCAGGTGAATCCATTGCTGCCTTGCAGCTTTGATGTTTGTGCAGGTTTTCAGGCTAATTCTTGTTGAGTGCTTGACCCCTAAAAACGGTTCACTGCATAGGATTCAGGAAGAATTTGGCTTATATCGCAGCTGCTTTGACTTGTAGGATAATGTGTAATGCTTGGTCTTAAAACTCCCAGTCATGTCATTAGCAAACCAACTATTTAAGTCAATTTTAATTACAATGCAGACATTAACTATTGGATATCCAGAGCTCCTGAGAAATATTAATCTTTATTCCGTTTAGTCAGCAAGGAGAGCTGAAAACAAACGTCTCCCGCAGTGGGTGCTTTAAATTAACTTTCTTTTTTCCAAAAACAAATTAACTTTCTTTTTTCCAAAAACACAGTCTATCAACTTCCACAGTATCTTTAAGAGATCCATGATCCCAGAGATCCTAGGCTTGCTGTGGTAGCTAAGCACTGCAGACTATCTGTGTGTTCATGAATCCAGGCTTAACCTCTTTGCTTTTGCTGGGGCTCTCTGCTGAGCACGGTCCTCCTTTGCAAAAGCGAGCAAACTGCATCTGGCTCTCCACATGGATGAAAGCTTCCCACTTTTGGATGTCCAGGCAGGCCACAGGCAGGTCAGTGATACAGTGGAGAGAATACATGAGGGTTTCTGCATGTGCTGATGCCATCTCATGACACACAAGCCAGATGGAAGTACCCTTGCTTCTAAGTCTTGCTTGTACCAGCCATATGGAAGTACCCTTGCTTGTACCCTTGCTGTGTTTGTAAGCACTTACTCAGGGTTGTGGCTCAGGCACTTGGGAAGGTTTCGCTGGGAAGTCACTGCCTCCTGCTCTCCTTTCTCTCCTTGCCCCTGCTCATCTGTAGGAGGTGCCTATTCCAGAGCAGGAGTGGCTGAGATGAGTCACTGCACCTTAAAGTGATAAATCCACTGGGATTGTGTACTGGGTGTGGAGGGGTGAGTTGAGGCAGCAGCACTCCTGCCACCTGTCCACCTGTTTTGGACAGTCACTCTCTGCACCTCCACCAAATGTTATTAAATGCCATGAGTATGTATAGTGAGGTCTGGGAAGGAGAGGAGGGAAAAAAATTCCCTTTCGTACAGTTTGACTTCCAATTTCATAAAATGCCCCCCAGCACCCACACAAAACACAATCTGTCTCTTATGGATTTTCTTATTTTATTATGAAAAACTTGTTGGAGAAAAATATTCTGTGCGTGCATATGGCTGTGTGTTTGTGCATTTACAGCTTATATGTGCTACCATTTCTAGGCTAGTCTAAAAGCAGGAGGCCCCAGTGCAGTTTCCAAGGGAGTCCACTCTTTCTTACAAGCCATACTACTGAGCACAATGGTTTCAGAGTAAATCATAAATGAAATGTCTAATTATGTATTTACTCTAGTAAAGCAAAAAGGTCAAGGGTTTCTTATAAAAAGGCAGCCCATAAATGGTGAGAAAAATATATACATATATATTATATATAAAAATGGACAAAAATATTTGTCTTTAGAAGATTAAGTAATGGAAAGTAGGGGGGAAGTGGGAGTTGTGGCATTTTGATTTTTTACAATCAGTCTGTTTTGTTGCTCTTTCATAATGTTGAGGAAGACAGTGTCATTAAGCTAGACTCTTCTAATCTTGATGCCATTACTTTGGGAATCCAAGTAAGCTTAGGTCTCTTGGTGGTGAAATAAACCTGAATAAACACAACTGTTTTGGTACTGTATTTGCATTTGGGACTCTGGGAAGAAATACAGGAATTCATTATTTTTTACATGAGGCACAGAAATGCATGTGGAGAGTTCATCTCACTTCATTGTCCCATACTATGGCTGTTTAAATGTATAAGTATAGTTGTATCTCTTAATATCACACTCCCCTCAAATTCCTCACCAAATCCATGGCCAGCCCCTCTCTTCTGCTAATTGGCAGAGGCTGGGCAGTGCTGTGAAAACCTGCTCTCCTGTTGTGAGGCAGTGGAGCTACTAAGCAGCTGGAAGCTGAAAGCTGCTTAGCTCAGACCACTGTGGGGTAGCAAGAGGGATAGAGGCCCCCACAAGGTCATGCCAAGACTCATCTGTTTAATGCCTTGTATTTCACTTGGGAAGTGCTGATGTTAGCTGGAGTAAAGTCAGGCTCAGGGAAAGAGTGGCCACACTTAGACAGGATTGACAGTCCCATCGCTGGGGTTTTTTTTAGGTTCTGATTAATAAATTGAATTATCCATAGCTATGCCAGCAATCTTGGAATATGAAGTGGATGCCATGCCTGAGGGAGTGCAGGACAGAGGGCTGATGCTCTGCTTCAGTGAGTGGTGGCACAGCTCAGCACAAGTGAGGAGCAGAGATTGAGAGAGGTTAGCAGCTTCACACACAGAAGCAGATAGCAGATCCCTGGGGTCTCCTACTTTCTAAGGCAAGGTCTGGTGCTGCAAGAGGGAGAAGTTTTGTAGCAGGGTGGTAGCTTTACATGAAGCGCAGAAGTAAAGGCATCTAAAGGTGTTTTTTTGGTCTCAGTGACTTTTTAGCATTGCAGTCAAAAGTTGGTAACACCCTTCCAGTGGAGTTCCTGGAGCTACAAGCATGATGGGCTGCTGACAGCCCATGAATCCCCATGGCAGTCCTTAATGGGTCCATGTCAGCCAGGCTGATTCACTGGGGAGCCTTAATCAAAGCAAGAATAGTGTGAGGTCTCCTTTGAGTCCAGCTCACAGGCCAGTCAAGCAGCTGTGGGCACTTGGTTTTTGGACTGGACTCGTCTCCACCACCCAGACACTGTGGGAGTGTGTTGCTGGAGTGAAGGCTTTGACAGTTGGTATGTTCTTGTTTGTCTCCCACAGAAACTCTGTGGCTCCAACTACCCCCTGAGCATTGCCTTCATTGTGGTGAATGAGTTCTGCGAGCGCTTCTCCTATTATGGCATGCGAGGTATGTGGCCTCTGTCTGGGGAGTGACTTTCCCTTCCTGAAGTCTTTACACAAACTGGATTGGTGTTTCTGAGCTGTGCTGTGTGTAGTATCAGCTGTCTTTCAAAGTTAATTGATATTTTAGAATGCATGTATGAACATTGTACCCTAACATTGTTGCTATATCTATGATGAGAAGAAGTTAGGACTAGTAGGGCTCCAAATATACATTCCAGTCTAAATTATTACACAATTCTCTATATCAAACCTGGGTTTCTACTGCGTGATGTCTTTCATAGTTGATGTGCAATCAGTGTGCTTGGGAATTGAATCTTACAGGCACCTAATCTGCAAATAGAAAATGTGCATAAACAGAACTACAGGTTGGGGTAAGATAAGCTAGAAAATATGTTTTTCAGCTAAACATAAATGGTTATGAGCAAAGGATGTCAGATAATCATATATCTCATTTGAGCTTCTCCTGTGTCAGAGATTATGAGGAACAGGTCTGGAAGCACAAATCTTTCTACAGCACCGCTCAGTTCCTAGACGATTCAGTAGTTTTCTTGCCACCATGATCCTGCTTACCTGCAGATATACACATTAATTATCTGATATGATTTTTTTTTTGTTTCTTTTTAGCTGTCCTGACACTGTATTTCTTAAGTTTCTTCCACTGGGATGAGAATCTCTCCACTGCTGTGTACCATGCCTTTTCCGCGTTGTGTTATTTCACACCTGTCATTGGAGCCATCATGGCAGACTCGTGGCTGGGGAAATACAAGTAAGTGAAGACATCTCTCTAATTCAGTCAGCATGCATTGACACTATGCAGCCTGTGCAAGGACAGTGCTGTGTGTGCTCCCAGTTTTGAGCTAGCTCAGAGTGCATAAAGATACACTTGTGAAGGTCAGCTCCTCTCTGTTAACAGAGCTGATCTGTTTGGTCATGCTGTTCTGTGCTCGTCTAACACCCAAAGGCCAACAGGCAACAAAGTTGGGACAAATTAAATGTTACAATAACCCTTTCTCTCCACTGTCCTTCCCTACCTGACTTCAGGAAGCTGAGGTGTAGGGCAATTAACCCTCAGTTTCCTAAGGTCTGCTTCTGAGAAGGATTCAAAGATAGTGAGGAAGCAACGTAATCATGTAGATCCCACAGATTCAGATGAAATGTCACTACCTGTAATGTACTTACTTACACTTCTCACAGCATAGGTAATGGGTCAGCACACCCACTTTTATGCCCAAGGAACCTGTGTTCTCTCAAATCATCTCAGCACATAACCAGGTAAACTCTTCCTGAGTAAGAGTCCTTAGGCAGTCCTCCTTTCTGGTGGTAAATTGTGGAACCCACATCTGCCCCAGAGTGGTGATGAGCAGCTGGATATAGGACTTTCTTTGCTTGGCACTGTTTTTTCGTTGTCCGAGGAGTCTTGGCTGTCACATGAAGTGCAGCTGAACTCTTCTTTCTAAGACTAAGCCTATCAGGCAGAAGAGTCTCAATAGGAAATAAACAGCTGCCATATGCCTATCCAAAAGAAAGTTCTTAAGGAGATGTCAGTGTCCTTTTTTCCTCTGTGCTCAGTTTCAGTAATTTTCTTGTCCCTTTGAATGAAAAAAACAACAATGGGGCTTTATTAAATTAATTATTTAAGGTCACCTAGCAATCTTCATTGGTATTTGTGGATGTCTATCTTGCAGCATGATGTTGTAAGAAGGTAAATCCTTATACAGACACTTGTGTTAGGCAAAGACTTTCCTTGCAGTAATCCCTATAATTTATTGGGAAGTGGCTTTTGCTGTAGTAGCTGGACCTTGGCCAATATAACAGATTAGAGGGGCTTTTAGGAATGATCTGATGTGGTGCTAAATTAGCTGTTGCAACCAGGGTTTGAATGCATCAGGGACCTCTTCCATGCTCAAAGCTCACGGGACTTCTTCTCATAGGACTGTCCTTACAAGTTCTTTGATTCCCTCTGTACATGTCTTCAGCACATGAATACATAGATTTCTCTTAATCTAGAAGGTGAGGAAGGAATACAATACATTCAAAGAGTCTGATCATCCTGCTCATATTCTTCTCCCTCACCAATGCATAGGAGGCAGATAGATGAGCTCAGTCTTTCAGAGATACTTGGGACCTAAAACAGACTTAACAATGAGGAAACCACACTCCTAATTCAGGTTTGTTGGTTAGGTGGGTTGAATGTAGGCAACAGTCTCTAGAAATCCCTTCCAGTCAAGGGATTTACTTATGAACGTTCTACAAAATGCCAGTTATTAGTAATCTGGAAACTTAGCTGGACCTGAACAGTGTTCTTCTCTTTGCAATCTTCCATGCATGACAAGACTGGAACACTTTTCATTTATTCTGCTCAGTAATGTCTACAAATAAAGCAGGGGCTATCGCTCCTTAATCGGAACCCATTTGCATATCTATTCCTTCCTTCAACTCAGTGTTGACACAAAGGAATTATAGCTGCCTGCTGTACCACTGGTAGAACAAACCAATTCCTTGTGTGTCTGCCAAGTGGAGCTGCCATATCAGGGCGCATGGGCACACTCTGTTTTCAGATTGTACATCACCCAGCACCTTCAGTCACTGCTATTTGCTTTCCTCACAGGACGATCATCTACCTCTCCATTGTGTATGTTGTTGGCCATCTGATAAAGTCAGTCGGTGCCATTCCATCCCTGGGCAACCAGGCAGTTCATGTGTAAGTAGCCCTTGAAGCCACAGTGCTGTAGCAGGTTGTGATGGTAGTTAGTTTACCCAAGTCTGTAATTTGTTTCATCTTCATCTTTTCAGGCCAGCATTCTGGGGGCTGTGCATGGATTACTTTAATCAGGGAAAGGTTAGGAATGTCTGAGTAAGAGCAGAAGGGTGGATCTAGTGTGTGAACGTGCCAGATGGAATTGGAAATCAGACAGATTTTAAGCCCTTTAACACAGGCACCAGGGATCACCCCTCTCTGCTATACCATGCTACTGGTTTGGTCTCCTCCATCCAACTGCCTGCACCAGGCTCCTTCCTCCTTCATTTCATCAGCACAGCTGCCTAGCTCAGCAAGGTTCCCCCATGTGCATAGGAACACAAAACTTTTCTGTGGACAGGGGAAATCAAAATCAATTTCTGATAAGGGGAAGGGTCTGACAGGGGTAGGGTCTCTCTTCCACAGGATACAACCCTCTAGATTCTGAACTGATAAGCTTGTCAGAGTAGTGTCTCTGAAACCTCCAAGCTGGTTTTGTCTGTGTGGTCATGGCTCAAACAATATGCACATGCAGGCAGAAGTGCATGCTGTTTACAGAAAGTTTTCTTTTGTCCAAGATCTGGCCAGTTTTGATACTCTTGTTCCCTAGAGACATAATCTGTCAGGCCAACAATGGTATTTTGAAAACCACTGGGAAGTAGAAAGCACACAAGAATGAGCCTGATTTGAATGGTTTGTCTGCTTATACCCAGGCTACAAGGCTGCAAAAAGTACACCCCTTTTTCTTTCTTTTTTTTTCTTTTTCTCAGCTGATCTCTGACAGCTTTTGTTGTCATATGAATAAAAATAATTCCACAGATCTTTGATCTCCTATATGTCCATTGGGCCTCAGAACAACAAGAAACTGACAAAACCAGTTTGGTTGATTGACTGATATAGAACGCAAAAATTAGGATAATTAATTTGTTTTTCAAATTATTTGGATATTTAATTTGTTTATTTATCTGGCTCATCATCATTATTCATGTGCAAAAGACAACATTATCAGAGGAATCATGGTTGGATGACACTAAAATGCTGTCATGAGCTCTGGAAAGGTTTTGCAATGGTGATATCTTTGTTCTTGCATGAAGGGTCCTGTCTATGGTTGGTCTGTTTTTGATCGCCCTTGGAACGGGAGGCATCAAGCCCTGTGTCTCTGCATTTGGTGGGGACCAGTTTGAAGAGGAACATGTAAGACTTTTTTCTTTCCTAAAATCTGCAGTGTCTGCTTACTTTGTGAGGATGTTTATGTGACCAAAATCCTGTTATGCTAGAATAAGGGCCAGTTTGCTGGAAAAGATGTAGGAAGACATGAGGTAGGATGGTTTGCATAGGACTTGAGAGAATCTAGATGCTTCAGGAAGGCAAAATGATAGCAGAACAGGATTGATATTGGAAAGGATAGGTCATAATTGCATCAAATCATATTAATGTTAATTGGACATCAGAGTAGTTGAAAAATCCTGTCTTGCATATCATGGAAATGTATATATCATGGATCAGCTTAACAGAGGTGATTATAATGCACTGCAGTGGAATACAGCAAATGAAAGAAAAGACTGTATCACTAGCCTATGCTTCTGTGGGATTTTTTTCCTCAAATCAGTCATAGTCTGTGTCTCAGATGTTGTTCAGAAAGAACTATATGAAATTTTAGTCTTTAGCAAGTAATGTCAGACTGTTTTCTGGATATTCCAGAATGGAAAGTTCTGAAGAATTGAGAAAATGTTTCTGTTTAGCTGTGTTTGTGCTGCGTGTCCTGTGAATTGTAGTCCAGGTGCTTTGTGTCCTCATTTTCTGTCAAGAGTGCTTAGCCCCTCATCTGCACTAATCTCAAACTTCCATTATTCAGCACAGGGGCTCAGCCAGGGATAAGGTAGTGCTTAAGGAAGCAAAGCAGGTCAGGAAGTGCTAATCCTTAGACAAAATGCTAAATTTTTCAGTTGACTTCAAATTAAATAGATTTATGTCGACCTAACACACAAATAAAAAATTCTATTTTCTTAATGACAAGTATTCAAATCAGCAAGTTGTGTGCATGGCGTAAGTCCTCAAATATGTAGAAAGCCACTGCTACAAAAAACAAAATAAGTGTTGTGGTCTGTGGTGAATAGGCTTAAACTCAAGGAGGATTATTTAGGACTGACAGTGTGAAATTTTTTTTCCAGAAATAGAGCTAGAGAAATACTGGAAAATACTATGGTCTTTGGGAGATGGAAATTCCCATCAATGGAGGCATTAAAGAAGGACATTAGACTAATAGTGTGTCAGAAAAAGCAGAGGTAAAGTTGGATGAGAGTTGGCTCCTTGGATAAGGAGCCCGGTAGGGCAGTTTTCTCCTTGTCTTTTGTAATGCCCTGGTATGAAGTCGACATGTAATAAAACAATATAGACTAAATTTAAAATTTTGGCAAGAGTTGTTCTTTCTGCACGTGAACCGAGTGATGCCGAAGTGATGAAGCTTATGATTACTGAGAAATAATGAAACATGGGCTGTCCTGTGGTCACTTGTCCAAAGCAAATCCTTCTGCAGGCATGTCTACATGCTCTCAGCTGCACCTGGTGCTTTAGGGGATGATGCAGAAGAGGGATCAGCAATGCTCTGGTGGTCACCAGCCTCCCCAGTTGCCACAGCTCCAACCAAAATTAGGCTGGCAGCACAGCACATGTGCTCTGGGATAGCTGCATGCATCCCGGTGCATAGGCATCCTGGCTTGCTGCACCAATAGTTGTCCCAAAAGAATTCTAAGAGGTCCAACAGCAGCATTTACACAAGTGCTACTTCTATGAATATTAATGATTAATAGTGTTTATCCAGCATCTTTCAATTACCACCTAATTACAGTATGATAATATGTAGCACTTATCTTCGGAGTGTTTTATAGACTTCAGCTAATGAATCTCAGCACCTCTCTCAGGCATATACATATTACTGTTCCAGATTTATGACTACAGCTGTGTTACAGAGAAAACCTGAACTGCCTGTGTGGGCCTGTACCCATTCTCCAGCATTGAGACTACATCTTTCCAACAAATTTATCAAATACAAAGGCTCAAACATTCACCTGTGTGCTACCTTCAAGAAAAACTAATTTAGAGAAAGAAAACTGTAAAAAGCATTCTGATAAGAACAATGTGTTCTGCTTTATTTGTTCTTTTTCAAATATTCTTTTCAAAATAGAAAGTTTTCTATTTTACCATTTTGAAATGACTTGGCCTTTCAGAAGCAGCAAATGTTTTATGCTTTGTGATAGGAAGTTTAAGTCATCAGAATTGGAAGGAGAAATTTTGATTTTGTAAGGAATGAAAGGTTGGAGGCCAGCCAGAATACTTCTTTCCTCTGGAGTGGTGTTTGAGGAGCCTTATGTTTTATTTTCTTCCACTCCAGGTAGGCTGAAATAAGTTTTGCAAATTCTCTATGGAGTGAACCATTTGATTCCCCCTTAATTTTCAGGACACCAATAAACTTCATCTGAGTCCCTAAGTGCACAGGCTTAGTTATTTCATCTGAAAACTTGGGATGAGGTAGTTCTGTATATAAACAACTAAATTGCTCCTGCTATTTGGAGAGACAAATTTATATTTTGAGGTAAATATGCAACATCAATCTGATCCTGTTTTAAGTACTTCAGGAGCATAATAGTCTTGGATCTGCCACTTTGAGAATGGTACTACTACAGACAGTGATGGGGACTGATTTGGTGGGAGGTCAGATAGGGAAAACAGATTTATCTGCATGAGATTTCCAAATGCCTTTGTCTATGGGATTAGAAGTCCAAGTAAAAAATGCCTGAACAAAATTATATTTACGATATGTTATATGAATGTGAAGCTGCTGTGCATGTTAATTAGAGACCAAAGCTGCTTTCAAACAGTGCAGTATGGTGTTTAAGGTGCTAAATAGCTTTCCTTTGTTTCTTTATTTTCTGGTTGCCAAGGAGATCAGGATTATCATGTACAGTACCTTTTCTCAAATTAGCTAATCCAAATCATGTTGTTAATGTATGTCTGCTCTAAAGATTAAGACAATAGGGAGGAAATTCTTTATTCCAATCAGTATAATTTGCAAGCTGCTGGGTCATTATTTTTGTAGTTATTTCAGCTTTTCTCTGATTGTTTTTATTTCAATCACTAAAATATGAAAATGTGTGAAATAAGATGCACCAAATTCTTTATACATCACTATCCTCTTCCCTTTCCACCACCTTCTTCTTGGTAATTGTTGCTCTAGACTTTATCATGTCAAGAGCTGCATGCATGAGTTTATCACAGCTGTCAGAAATTCTGATTTGCTCAGATATGAAAGATTAGAGACATGCCATGACAATTTGGCTAGAAGAGGGAAGAACTATGAGGGCTCTACTGCACCACCCTCAACAAGTCATGGGAGGGCTATCCAGGAATGGGGAATATTGTTGAGGCTGCTCATTTCTCTAGTTTTCTCTATGGTGACAAATAACTAGTCACAAAGGTAGAATGACAAAGAAAATATAATTTTACTAGTTTAGCAGTAGAAAGATCCAGGTTATCAAATCCAGCAGCAAGGAATGGAATATAACAGATAGTAAGACCCCCTGCTGTTTTCTATTAACCATGAGAACATGCCTTTGAGATGATTTTTATAAGGATTTCAAATCCTTTAGTCCAGGATAAATAATTTATGAGGAATGTATGGGTCAGCCTTGAACACTCTAGGAAATAAAATTGTGGAAAAGCCAAAAGCTCAGGTTGATGGGGTCTTCCTAACTGTGCTGGGTCAAGGCAGAAAGCCCTTAATCCAAGTAAGCAGACCCCCAGACTCCTTGGTGGGCGACAGTGGGAGGTGATGGGACTCTCACACTCACCTTCTCATTACCCACTTTACAAAGGGGCATAAAGAGAAACCCTCCCATACTCTCCCACCTTCCCCTCTTTCCTGCAGTAATCCCCTGTGATAAGAGGCTTCTTGCCATTCCAAGTAGCAATATTTCCTGTTGGCTGCACCATCAGTTACAGGAAGTTTTGTTACGTTTCTGGAGCTCAGGATTCATTACTTTACAGCTGTCCTATTTTAGCTGCCTGCAATTCTTCACGTTGTTTCCAGTTTTCCAGCCTTGTGACTATTGTTGTCTCAGGGAGCAGAGAGAAGCAGGACACATTAGAAGGAAAGGAGACAGAACAACAGTCCCTGAGGAGTTTTCTAGCACTCAGCTAAGTTAAAGTTTTGCATTCAAATGATGCTCAGGTTATAGAGAGGAGGCTCAAGGTGCCCTAAGAAGCTCTCTGCCAGGCACTATGCCATGTCTGACACAATTTTCCCCTAGGTAGTGGGGAAAATTCAACTCAGGTGTCCCAGAGCTGCTGATGCACAGGAGCACGGGTGGGTCAGGTAGCCTGCTTTTGTTTCCCCTCTCTGCTGGCCCACCCAGGCACAGGGAGGAGGTTAACACTGTATACAGCACACGTGTGACTGTGCATGCATGTCCCCCCCACAAGCAAGGAGAGACTGCACACACACATTGCTCCAGCACAAAGGACCAAATTCTTGATTCCTTCCAAATTAGGAATTATGTGGGAAGAAAGAAGATCAGCAGGAATCCTTTGACTCTATAAACTACAATATGTTACAGTTTAGGTTAAATTCAAAATTCTTTCTCTTAGAGTCCATCGCTCCACCGGGCTCTTGAATTTGCTCCCCTAGATTTAATTTACCCTATTAGTTTGAGGTTGATTGGCCCCACCCTGGTGGTATCCTCTTTGATGGATACTTCTCATTTGCTGGCATTCTTTCATCTATGCGGTGATTACTAGTTCCTTAAAAGATACGGGTTTCTTTTTCTATTTCTACACAGGAGTGGGGGGGGGAGGGGGGGGGGGAAGAGCTCAGACATGGAAAGAAATTATGAGCTTGTCAAACCATGCCAAATTGGATTGAATTAGGTGACAAAGGATCTGAATCATGCTACTTGTTCTGAATAAGTAAATGCTTTCCCCTCCTTCCAATCTTACAACACTCTCAAAGCAGCAGCTTTTCCTCTGAAATGCCAAAAAGCCCCAAAGCACTTCTCGAGTAACATGAGCTGATTTGTGTGAGCATTTACCATCACCTGAAGACAAGCTTGTTTGCTTAACATTTTATGCACTTTGTGTCAATATTTACCGAGCCTTCCTAAGGAGACAATTGATAGTGTTCAATTTGCAAGCCCAATGCTGTGCGTTAGCCATGACATTGACATTGTCTTCTCTTGTTTTAGACCTCGGAGAGAAGCAAGTTTTTTTCCATCTTCTATTTATCCATTAATGCTGGAAGTTTGATCTCCACGTTTGTAACTCCTGTATTAAGAGGTCAGTGTGGATTTAGAATAAAACAGTAAATTAGCTGCCCTCTAACTACCCTGCTGTGCATAGTTAGACTCTTATGACAACAGAGTAGCAGAAATTGCATTATCTGTGGAGTGGTCAGAGTATTGCATTTACACCTTATTAATCCTGCAGTAGTAGCACAACAGATTTATGATATGGGCAGACAACTCACAGAAATTATATTCCTGGTTGTATTTCAAAGCCAGCCTGAACTGCAGAATTAAAACATGAAAGGTAGAAGGACCTGCATGGTCATCTAATCCTCACTGCCAGTGAAGGACTTGCCTTCAGTAAACTGTGGATGGGAAATGAGCTCTGCTGTCCTGTGCAGTATCAGGGCTAAAAAACTTAGGGCTGGTTTTAAAGTCTCACCTTCTCCCTCCCGGGGTGCTGCTGACTTTTGGAGGGCTCTGTCCTGGCACTCAGGCTTGTCTGCGTGGGTCTGCTTGCAAGATTGCTACCCTGAGCAACTAGCCTCAAAGACAAAGCACAGGGCTATGCCCCATTTAGGACCTACTTTATATTCCAGCCTGCTTGCAAAACCCTTTTTAGTGCCTGAGCCTTGCTGCACTTACTTCATTGTATCGCACCGCTTCGAAGCCAAAGGGATTGGCGCACTCTAAATACAGGCACAGAGGCAGAGCAGCAGGCCGTAGGTGATGGGGACAGGGGCAAGGTAGTCTTCATATTTAGTTGCCATTTTTTTCATTCCATTTCGTGGCTTCCAGAAAGCTCTGTTTGTTTGGAGTGTCATTTTAACAGGCTCTTGTCTCATGTTTATGCCAGGCACAGGGACAAAGACAAATGCTGTATGTCTTACTTGTTCATTCTCTGGTGTCTGTGGGTCAGTATTCAGTTGGGAAGGGATTTTGCTTAAAGCAGTCAATGGGCAGGTGAAAATCCAGTCCCTTGAAGCATCAAAACATGTGCCAGTATAAACTAGTTGCAACATGGAGCTGAAGTGGAAAGGATGGGGAAAAAGTGCTATTTTTGCTAAGTGTGAAAGATTTTCTTGGAAGAGCAGGAAATGTAGTTTGTAGACGTTTGGTACAAATATGAAAGATATACTTTTAGGTAGAAAAGTCCAACTCATTTAGCATGTTAAAAGTTCAGCATGCCCAGAGACCCTATGCTCTCACATTTATTGGATTTTAGCTAATTTGATGAAAATAAGTAAATAAACGCTATGCATGCACACAGCTGTGCAGCTGTGGCTTTCCAGCTACAACAAACAGGATCAGCTGAGGGCTTCATGGATTGGTCTTCTGTTAACTGTGTTGGCTTACTAGCCATTTTGTCATTACCCATGTAAGAGTGCAGTAATGTCTAGCCCCTGGCATTCAAACACAGGGCCCACTGCTGGCTTGCTGTTTGCAGCTGGAGCACGGCACAGGAACTGGCGTGCTCCAAGAGGCACAGGGTTTCAGCAACCCACAGCTCAGATTGATGCAACCCATGCTATAACACACCTGGATTCCTAATGGGTTGCTGCAAGACCTGACATTTGGATCAGGCTGCCCCCAGTGAGATTTGTGATGGTGAGAGAGGGAACTGGAGTTCTAAGGCTTATCCTTGGCTCCCACTTACACAGTGCAGGCATTGACTTCCACTTTGTCCACTGTAGGTCGCTATGAAATCAGATTCAAGTTTTTCACTCAAGACTGATGCAGCACAGTACTGGTTATTTAGATCTAGTCAAATACAGAATGGTTTCAGGTAATTTTAAATGTTGTACTTTTTTTCCCAATTACAGTTCCTAGTATTTCTTTATACCTATTTGTCTGCCCCCTCCCTTCTACTATTTGCATCAATATCCCATTATCAGCTGCTTTTGCTGGCAGACACTAGCCCTGCTTCCAAATTGTGTTCATCAAGGGAGGACAACTGTTTCAAGGAGATTCAATTCACAGTGTCAAACAACAGCGAAGATTTAAAACCAGAGGAAGTGACTGATTTAGGAAATCAAATCAAAAGCCCCAGTAACGTAAGTCTAGATGTAATGAGCTGCTTTTATTTCTGACTTCTTTTTCAGGGGATGTGAAATGTTTTGGAGAGGATTGTTATGCACTGGCTTTTGGCGTCCCAGCAGCACTGATGGTGTTGGCACTTGGTGAGTGGAAACAGTGATACCTGTAATAGAAGTTATCATTTTTGAGTCCATAGATAGATGAGAAAATGCACAAATTCACTAATTCTGGATGAATACTGTGATGGGAGATGAAATGGTTCAAGGTCACCTAACAGTTCCCTAGTACAGAACAGCAGTAAATATCAGTAGTTCATTGATGGTGGGCAGACCATGGTTTTACTGCAATTTTTTATTGTGATACTGTTAAGGGGATGGTCTGATGGATGTTTCACAGTACAATTGCTTTGCTGTAATGCAAAGGGAAGCACCAAAATAATTCTCTTGATGGCTTGCAGCTTTGCCTATGAGTAGGCATGGCCTTCGAACTGCAATCTGAGCAGTCCCCAGAGACCCCCCAACTTACAGAAGAGAAGCTTAACATGCCACTTGTAACCTTTCCACAGGCTTCTTGCAGCTCAGGGCCATCTTTAATGGCTCAGACTTCTGCTGCTGAATCTGTGTGCTGCAGAAGGAGCTAAATAAGATGTTAGTTTGTTCTGAGCTGTCTCACTTTGCTTGGCTGAAGTAATTCTTACAATTACAGTGACAACTTATTATTATGTTGCAATAAAAAAAATCCTTATTATCCAAGTGTCAGGAGACAGCCACAATCCCCATGCTTCTTAATGCTTGCATCTTAGCCCCATTAATGTACTTGTAAAGATTTCTTCTCCAACCTTTATAAAACATTCAGCAATCTCCCCATTTTTACTCCATGGCATGTTACTCCTTGGTAGCCAGTACAGGGGACACCCCACTAGTTTTCGTTTCACAGCTGTAAACTGCTGAGAAGAGCAGTCCCCTTGTTGCACTGGACGTGTGAGGTTTAGACACAGCATGGGGCAACTTCTCATTCAGCTTGTTATCCTCACTGACAGACCAAGCAGTTGTGTGATTTCACTGCAGCATCTGGGATTTGAAAAGTTTGTCCCCCAGAGAAAGTGAATGTTGCTGTCTCCACTCAAATTTCCATCAGGGAGAAGAATCAGGAAACTGAAAAAATGTCATCAGGCCACAGCTAACGTTGCAGCAATTATTTTCAAAAAAGTGCATGGTCACAGGCCTGAGAAGGTTCTATTTTCCCCTGTGGCCTGTTCCTATCAGTTTAGGGCCACACAGGCTCGCTCCTCTATGCACCATGGTGTGATGAGTGTTTCTAGCAGAGCAGTAGTTGCCCAGGGGAAAATGAATGTGTAAACATTGCAGTTTCAGTGAGGGCATTGGTGAAAATGTTTTTTTAGCTAGTGTCCTGCTGCCAGATTCCATGTCCTGCCTGGCAAAGCAGCTCTCTGTTCTTTTGTAACATGCTGAAATGCTCTGGGAAGTGATATATTTGACTATGTGAGCAGCATGCAGGACTGGAGAAAATACCCTTTCAGCCCTGACTGGCCCTGTCCCTGTGTTGATGGAAAGCCAGGATAGATTTAGAGGCAGATTCAGAACAAGATTTTCTGGGCTGCTACAGTTCCTGAAGGATGGGGTAGATTGGCACCATTTAATTCCAAATGCTAAACCTAATGCAGGAACATCAGCTCCCCAAGGAATCAGTGGCATCGCCAGAAGGTATTTCAGCAAACCTAATGGATCATGTTTTTGAAAGCACCAACATCTTCACAGGGAGATGCTAAAAATTAGGTAGTGCAGCTACCCACTCTGGGTGACTTTGCACAAATGCAAAGTGCTACTCACCTAAACTGACTTCAGAGGTTTCTCAAGTTCTGCAAGTTTAACCTGGATGCTAAAGGTCTTCACAGTCAGATAAGAGCAAAGGTGAGTTCCCTGCAGTGTCTCAGGTCTCCTGTGTTAAACAGAAGTACCTGCTATTCTCCACTGCCTGTGGACTGACCCAGACAATTGGGTTAGTTTTAAAAGTTCAGGTTAGTTTATTATATAGTTTTCATGCTCAGTTTTAAGATTCTTCTCCCTACTAATCTATTTGGAATTCTGATGTGCTCGAAGACTCTTATAGAGCAGGATAAATGATACACAATCAGATAACTCCATCTCTGACAGGATTTTGAAGTCTCGTTCTGATATTCTTTGTGCTTTGAGGGGGAAACCCAAGATAAAACAGTATCTTAAATTGTATATCCCTTTGTGGAAACCATAAATGGAGGTAATTTCTGTTAATATCTCTGTGTGAGGCAGGGAGGGATCTTTGGACAGTTTCCACTGAAATGTGTGTGAGATGCAAGTGCACAGAGTCTGTGTTGTACCTGGATTAATCCTCACAGGTTTCCAATGGGTGGGGGCTGTTTTCCAACATCAGGTGCAGCAATTCAATGTGGATTGCACTTTAGTTTAAAAAAGCATAGACAAAGTGAATTTTCAAAGTTTTGGTTCCCAGCATGAATCAGATGTGGAGGGGCCTGTTGTGCCAGAGCAGATACTGGGACGATGGTGACTTTCTAGGGATCACACTGCCTCTTGTAGGATGTTGCATTTTTTTTTCCATCTGTAGGCATTAAAGGACTCCTGTATATTTATTTAGTTAGAAGTGCAATCCTGTGTGCCCCAAGGGCAGAGCATTTCTGCTGAACACAGGGATGGGGATCCTTCCCAGAAGCCAGTGCAGGATTGAGGTTCAGCCATGTGAATCCCCATTTGGATTATAATATTTTTTCAGTTGTGTTCATTGCTGGAAGTGGACTGTACAGAAAAACACCACCACAAGGGAACGTCTTGCTGGAAGTGTGCAAATGCATTGCTGTAAGTGTGTATCATTTTCTTTTTCATGCATGACTCTGAGGTTGCAGGACAAAAAGGTGCAAAGGGAAAGGGGAGGTGACTTTTGGAGTTCTTGTCTATGCTGCTTCGGTGAGCTGTAAGAAATAAGAAACACATTGAGGTCCTAGTTTATTCTTTCAGCGTTTCATTTATTTTCCCTTAGCTCCATGGACTGTTCAGTTGATGTCAGTAGAATCACGAGTATAAGATGCTGGTGGAAACTGAACTGAACTGAAAGGAAAATTCAGAAACTCAGAGATTTTCAGATATATGACTATTTTTTTCAGTTGAATAATTTTTCTGAACTTTATCAGTTCAGCAGACAGTAATAGCACACATTCATATTATAGACATTCAGCATGTTCATGTAAATGCAAGAGACACTTGCTGAAGTTGCATTAGAGCCTTATAAATTGTTTTTCATGGAGTGTGAGCTGAATACGGTATGTGAAAAAAATACTCTCTTATTATTAGGTGGATAATGATGTTTCTATTTCAGGAAGCTGTTACTAACAGCAGATGTTTTCTTTTTATCTAGGTCAATCCTAGTGCCAAATTTACCTTGGGGAAACAGGCGGGATCTTAAAGACAGGATTTCTAAGGGAGGTCTGCCACTTTTTTTGCCAGTGTGGCTCAGTGTGTTCAGTGACTAGAGCACACATCTTAAACAGGCCAGGAGCTGGACTTCAATGCCCCTTGTGGGTCCCTTCCAATTCAGGATATTCTAAGATTCAATGATTCTATGATTCATTCCCCCATTTGTACCTTTATTCAACTCAATTCATCATAAAGCATCCAATCTGAGATTTTAGAGGCATCCAGCAACCCACCCCTCCTCAATGTTCTGGCACTACTTACTTTTGGAGATGGGGAAGGTAGTCTTGAGTTGGAAATGTGACAAGGGCAGGTATGGCATAAGTGACTTATTCATCTGTTTTTCTCCCTAGTTTGCTATTAAAAACCGGCTGAAAAACCGCTCCCGTGAGATTCCAAAGAGGGATCACTGGCTGGACTGGGCATCAGAAAAATACTCTGTAAGTGATGCTCTACCTGGTAGATTTGGAGTGAGAAGGGGGAGGTGGGCAGACAGACAGGGGAGACAGTAAGACTGGCCTGGCCACACCATTCCTCACATGCATTTCCCTGTCCCTTCCCACATCTGTACTCTCCTGACCCTTAATGGACAGATTAGGTGCTGCACTGAAATGTAGAAATGCAAACATATTCATTGTCACAAGTAAGGGCAATAAAGAACTGCCATGAAGAAAGAAATAGGAGTTACACTTTGTGGCTTGAATCACCTTTGGCTTTACACCCTTACCTTACCTTTTTGCCTGTTCTCTTTTAGAAACAGCTGATTGGGGAAGTTAAAATGGTGACCCGTGTTCTCTTCCTCTTCATACCACTGCCAATGTTCTGGGCCCTGTTTGATCAGCAGGTACAGTACAGTGTGTACAGCTCTGCAGGACACCTCTGTCCTTTTGGGGTAACACCAAAGCATCCTGGGGACACAGTGGGCCACACTTCTACCAAGTGTCCAGGGCTTTCCACCATCACTGCTGGTCAGCCCTTCAGAGTCCTGCCAGGTGTCTGGCACAGGAGAATGAGAAGGGAGAATGTGCCTTGTCTAATGACAGGTGTTACAAGAAAGGGAAGGAATAGATGGGAAATAAGACCTCCATCACTGTCATCTTCTCTGTCCCCATGTTTTCTAGCCCCATAGAACATCTTGAAGACTTCACAGCTGTCTGCTTTCTCCTTAGGGATCCAGGTGGACTTTGCAAGCCACAAAAATGAATGCTGATTTTGTAAGTACTTAATGTCACCAGGGCTGGTAAGACTAGTAGTAACATCCCTGCTCTTGCTTATTAACCGGAGTCTTGCAGTACTAAGAGCGTCTGCTTGGTGAATCTGGGTGAGTTTCAATTTTGGTGATTAGAAGTCAGAGGCTCTGTTCATGCAGCCATGTTCAGTTCACTGCTCATCTCAGCTGGAAGTGAGGGCTGGGGAGCCATCAGCAGCCTGCAAGGTCAGGGGTGCTGACCTACTGCCAGCCAGTGGCCCTGTCACCTAGAGCTGGTGGGATTTTCATCCTGCTGCCCCCATGGAAGGCAAACAAGCCACTCAGCCTTTTTAAGGTGTGACTAGAGCTGTTGTAGTTGTACATTTCTTCACTGGATCACTTGGTGATACATTAATCAGCCTCTTAAAACCAGCAGGAATCATGTGTATAGAATAAAGATATAGGGATTAATTAGCTAGTTTCCATACGGTTCTTCAAAGGTGTGAATGGCAAATGGTACAGGCTGCAGTAGCAGATAAAGGTATATCAGCTCTTTGCCCGAAGATCTCCCCACACAGGGCTGTTTTACAGAGATATATGTTTTAACAGGCCATCTAGATCTTGCCTGCAGATGCTCACATCAAAATCTAGGACTGTAAGTCCATTTTCCAGTTTAAAATTGACTTAAAGCCACAAATTTGAGACCTTTCTATGTCACTCCTGTTAAAAATTGGGCTCTCAATATGTGATACTCATTAGGCTTAATTAGTTCAAATGAGGCATGAAAAAGACTACACCTTGGGTAATATTTATCCACCTCAGAAAGACAGAACAAAGTTCATGCAGTCTATGTGATGTATATTTAAGCCATTTGTTTTCTGGTGTTTCGCTCACATGCACTTAGTGATCCATTAGCAGGAGAGCTAAGTATCACCAGGTGTCACTACTGGACTCTCCCAAGTGAGGAAAGATAGATTCAAGGCACTTTTTTTTTATCACATCAACTTGGATAGCTCCTTGGCTTTTATTTGTCTCCTCTGCTGTCCCCTCATGAGCTGCCCCAGCTCAAGAAGGTGAAAATTAACTGCAACATTGGAGTGATCCCACCCTTAGGCTTGTTGGAGTTTATGTTTGTAATACTCTATGACTTTCTGTTCAGCGGACAAGGGCTCAGCTACGAAGTCTGGAGTCAAACAGAGAATGATTTAGTGTCAGATGAAATATTTGCAGACTCATTTCCTAATGGCACATTTCTATAGTGTGTGCAAAGTAGCAAGAGGGGGTATTTGCCTGGTATTTTTCCACTCTCCCAGAAGGCAGCTGTGGGCAGAGACAGGCAGCCAGTTTAGACTCAGCTCAGGACAGGGCTGGCAGACAGGAGACAACCCCCCCACAGCATTTTCTTGGAAATACATTATTTCCATCCGAATTTCTTCCCTCCTGCACCCTTCCCCACCACCCAACCCTGCCCCCCCCTTCTGCATCTAAATTTCAAATGAAAAGCATTTCATGGAGTTCAGAAAACCACCAGTCCCTTCCTGGAGACAGGTCCTTTTGGAGTCTGGGATCCCTCTATCCATCCATTCCTGTTGACCTTGCCTTTTTGTCGGGGCTGGGATAGTGATGCAAGTGTGAGGCACCTCTTATAGCCTTGAGGACTCTTGGGTCAAACCAAGAACCTGCAGCTGTCCAAAACCTGTTAGATGCAGATGGGGGGAGGAAAGAGGTCTTTGTGCAGCCCACTGGCTCGAGGATGGTCTTTTATTATCCTTTTGGGAACTTGGGAGAAATGCCAACAGAACTGACAGTGTCCTGAAGCTTGGGAACGCTCACAGGATTGGGGCATTTCACATCATAGAAGCAGGGAGGGAAGAAGCTCTAAACCAGCCTCCCAGCTTGGACACTGACATCCCCATTCTTCTCCACTCACCTAGTTCATGGCTCAGCCAGCCTGAAAGATGGGCCTCAGTACCTGTCATGAGCTGTGTCACAGCTGCCAAATATCAAGGATTGAGTGCAGCTTTCCTCTGCAAAATGATCTTATTAAACACTGTGTCCTTAGACAACAAGTGTCAAGAGCACAATATCAGCTGCTAAAGCCAACATAAAGCATTTGAGGAAACCACTTTGGCTGCAAAGACCTCTCTGGGACTGATTACTTATTTGCCATATGCACTGATATGTTATAGTGTTTATGAATCACTTGGAATATCTTTTTGTTTCAGGGAATATATGTCCTTCAGCCTGACCAAATGCAGGTAAAAGATATTACAGGGTAGGAAATAACCCTTAGAATGTATCTTCTTCTTTTCTCTCATTTATATTTTTCTCATGGGACCAGTGGCCAGTCTCAGCTCCTTTTCAAGGTAATAGCAGTGCTCCTGGTGTGGCCTCTGCCTTATTGTTCACAGTTTGTTTTGTAAGCTTGGAGTTCAGAAGACCCTGAGGATGTCCTAATGCAGAAGTTGACTCCCACGGAACAGTGCAGAGGTGTGGGGTAACATACCACCATAATAGTTCTTGAACTAGTACTGGCATGTGGAGAATGCAACCTGTATCTCCTTTGACAGGCCTCAGTCCTGGGATGAACATTGTTCTTGAAATATGTTTGGTTCCTCCCTTTCTGCAGGGTAGATGAAAACATGAAAGCTCCTAGATGGTGCTGTGTTGTCACAGTTGATTACAATTCTTATGGTGAACAGCTCTGGAGAAATTCAAAGCTGTTCTGTTCCCCAAAATCTTCCTTTGAGACTGAAACAACATTTCTCTCTGCTTGTTCTTCATCGCTCTCTATTTCTTTACTCTGCCACTGCTGGCTGGAAGACAAGCTGTGCCCTTCCCAAGAGAAATTTTGTTCCCGGGGAATTACTCAGTTGTATTGAAGTGCAAGAAATTGCCAATCTCACAGAATAGTGCCCATTCCTCTGGGATTTTGCTGGAGTCTCAAGATGTTTCCATTGTTGCTGATTTGTTGTAAGGTCCCACCACAGCACCAAAGGTCAGCTGTATCTATTATCAGTGGGGTTTGTACTCTTTAAAAACATCATGTTTCACTTCTCTCTCCAGGGAAACTGGGCCAGCGATGCTTGCTTGACTCTTGGAGGGGAGGATATGAACAAAATGTATTCATGCCTGTGAAAACTAAATAGCAGAAGCTATTAAGTGCAAACTATGATTATATTTTAAAAGGAGGTTTTAAGTGTTTATCCATGTCCCTTCTGTAATGGAATTATTTCTGGAAGACAGTGCTTTATGAGTTTAATTACTGAAAGTTGCTTTCTAGCCACTGAACTCCCATTCTTTTGTATTGCAGTTCTTAAATCCACTTCTTATTCTTGTCTTCATCCCAATTTTTGACCTTGGGCTCTACCCCCTGATAAACATGTGCAAATTGAACTTCACGTAAGTACTTGGGGACAATGCAGAAGCATCTGTGCTTTTTCTTTTGCCATAAGTGTGCAGAATAGCTTTTAAAGAAGAGAAACAGAAATTTCGATTCACCTTTCCCAATACTTGAGTGTACTTCAGTCCAAAGAGGCGGCATCACCCTCTTCCACAGACCATGGAAATGCCAGAGAGTAAAACTCAGTGGTGTTGGATTCTGCTCTGTACAGATATTTCCAAAAGCAGATATGAATAGTCTCACTTTGAATTTGATCAACATGTTCTCCACCTTGTTTCCCATGTCATGCCTAAATAATTCCCTCCCTGGAAAGTCCCAGTGGGACCAAATTCATGGTCCCATTCTGGCTAGGATCTGAACTAGCAAATGCATAAGGGGATTTCCATATGAGCCAAGCATTTTATCCTTAGTCTATGTTAGCAAGAAGTGCAGTGTAATAGGAGCAGACCTGAGGTTGTTTATGAGACCCACTTTATGCATTTTGTGTGAATTAATTTCAGAGTATCTGTATTCTGCCTCTGTGGACTGATGCCCTGTAGCAGTGGAGGTACATTATGTGCACTCTTGGAGTGCCTTTATCAGTGGAATTTCAACTGAAAGGAGCCAAGTTTCTGTGCTCCAGCATCACTTCTGCATGTGAACCATAGCATGGGAAAGGGTAATGAGTGGGGTGATTGGCGTAAAAAACATGTTTCTAATCCCAACAAAAATGCTGGACAAATCACATAAAATGTGGGTGGCAGGTGCCTAAAAAGCCTTCCCCTTCACCCTGCTGGTCCTTTCCCACCGTGCTGAATTACTTGTGCCTGAAGATATATCAAAAACATTGCCCAGCCCTGTAATGGTGCCCCTTTTGGAGGATACACATCAGAGGCTGTTCTTCCCCCTGATACCATTGTGAGTCCAGGGCCTGGACTGTGCCTTGACTTGGCAGAAAACTTCCTGCCTGATGACCAGCTCATGGAGTAGTTCACCCAGCAGCCCAAACTCAAGCACCAACCAGGACTGAATGCCAGGACTAAAGACCATTACAAAGAGGAGACATCACTGAATCTAGAACCAGATTTGTCTCAAATCTCAACAACTCAATACTCAGTTTGAATCTGCTGTTCTGGACATGTATTATTCTGATTTAGATCAGATTTTCTCATGTAACTCTGGTAAAGTTGTGCTAGATTTGCCTTGAGTTTAGAAGCAAGCTCTTTATTTTCTAGAAATGTAAATGTGTTGGCATGAGAAATAACCCAGAATGATGCCCCAGATGGTCAGAAACATTGATGACACAAACTACACATTTTTCTGTTCCTCATTCCCATGCTAAATAGAATGTTACTTTTCTTTTGCCTTTCCCAAAAGGGATTTGAAGATACATCATTTCTGGTGCTCCTTCCAACATCACGGATTAACATAATGCCATGAGCTATTCCCTCTAGAAGAGCTGGGAAAAAGATAATATGAAACTTGCAAGGAAGGAACTTCTTTTCATGGCATATCAGTTTTAATTGGCCTCAGTGCTGGCCTCATACAGAATAATAAAATAGTTTTAAGTTAAGAGATCGGCAATTTAAACAGCCTGTCATCCTGAGTGCCACCTGTTGGACAGTTTATTACATGGTTTTGGCACATCTTTGGCTCTGAGAAATGGTATTCTATAGTTTAAATTACTTTTTCTTCCTTAATGGCACCTCTTTCATTTGCTCCATAGACCTATTAGGAAAATGGCAACAGGTATGATCCTTGCAGGGCTGGCGTTTGGACTTGCAGCTGTTATAGAAGTCAAAATAAATGTAAGTAAAGCACAAGGCATTCCTCAGAAATACCTTCTTTCTGTGGGGTGTTTTTATTGATGTCTGGTAGATAATCCTTTAAGCAATTGTGCTCCTTGATCAAAATTTGTAACGTTTTCTTTACACCTGAGCATACTGATCCAGTTGCTAATGATAATTCTTACCTTGTCTACTTTTCCCTCTCTTTGTCTCTATGTCTTTCTTTCTAGTCTTTGCAGTTTTGCTGTGCTGGTCATCTGTATTGGTCTATATTCTAGATTTCCATCGTCAAAGTGCTTGACAGACATCTAGTTAATGCTAGTGATTAATTTCCAAAAGGTAGTCTGTTCTCTCTCCTATTTCTTGCTGTAGCTTGCCTATACTTTTCTGTTTGGGGTCTTTTGTGTGTGTGTGGTGGTTTTGGGTTTTTATTTAATTGTTTTAAACATTTTTAATTTAATTAATTTCCTGCTTTAGGGTGCAGTTGGCTTATTTTCACAAGCCAAGTTGTTTCTCTGGGGAGGCAGGTGAATGCTGTCACAGGCATCAGGGACTGCCTGGCATCCCCAGAGAGGATGGCAGCACATCTCTCATAAATTCCCTGTTAGCTCCTGCAGATTTGTACTGTTTGTTTCTGGCTCATGACCAGCATTGTGTAGACTTTGGCTGACCTTTGTCTCACAAAAGTTACTATAGGATTAATTTTTAAAGCTTCTATGTATACTTAAAACGTTCTGTTAGAGTGGCTGGCTCACAGCCCTGGATTAACATCTGCTGGTTCCTCAGGTGAATCCCCTAACAGGCCTCCCACTGAAATGAGACTGTGTGGGTTCAGGTCTTTTTTCTGATCTCTTTATGTGAGCAAAGAAATGCTCTCATTGCCACCACCAGAATCTCTGGCCAAGCACCAAAGTTTGCTCTGGCTGTGGGTGACTCCTCTGGGTAGAGGCAAGGTGAGTTAGAGGTTCCCTTTTGCCTGTGCATGAAAATTTTACCCTAAAGGCCATTTTAAGATGTAGCAAAGAGGAGGATAAGATGGTCCACCTTCACTTGACTATGGGTAGCAGAAGTGAAAAGCTACAGTAATGGAATTTGCTGGATAATATTAGCAGGCCTGTTGGTCCAGAGCAGCATATGGATAGAGGGAAATCAGCTTGTTCTGTCTTCTGTGGCTGTGTGCTTCCCCACCAAGTTAGGTTCAAAATGCCCTGCTAGCAATACCCAAATTATCAGATAAGATAGAAGAAAAATAAATAGCTCTGCAGTATTGCTGGCAGCTACTTGAAAATAAAATGAGAAAAAAAAAAAGAGAAGTTAAAAAAAAATTAGCTCTGCAGGTAGTACAAAGCTGACACTGATTGATGTACTCTTTCTAGGAAATGATTCCTGACAGAAGGAGATACCTCAGTGCTGGAGGCATCAGCTTACCTCTCTCAGAAAACAAGGAAGGATATCTGTAGTCGGCTGTATAGATAGCAAGGTGTCCAGTAATGCAAAAGCACTGATTACAGAATTGAAGCTGGCCTAGGATTTTCAAAACTACTTAACTTCTGGTCTGATTCTTTTCCCAGTCACTAACTGCAGTGGGAAATAATTATTCTGCTCACTGCTTTTGAAAGCTAAGCACAAATTTTTCCATTCTGATGTGGCAGTTGGTTAAATCCAGGCACAAGGGAGCTGTATAGTGAAAGCCGTGACATTGTTCTACCTCCTCAGCAGGTGTGTAGTCTGTACACTTAGTGTGAAGAGCAATTTTTGGGAGGAATGATGGGTTGGCCATTGAGCTACTATGAGGGAGCCTCCCTAAAAAATGATTTATGTTCAGTTTTCTCTGAGTGCAACTTCTGTTGAGGAAGGGATGGAAAAGTGTCATTACAGAGAGGAAGACCATTATGGCTAAAAATGGAGATATTAAAGTGCTAATAAAGCATACAGATGGCACTTAAAGCCTTTTACTTTAATTAGGAAACTGATATGCCTCGACTTGTCCCAAAAGAAAGTTTAATTCGAGTCCTGAATTTGGCAAAGAACCCTGTTCAAGTGACAATCCAAGACAAGGACCTATTTCAGCAGCCTGTGGAGTCTTTTCAGGTAAGCATATATTTGGGACTGAAAGGCCTGACTTGCATGTCATTGAAGTAAGGATGGGCTTTTTTTCAGGCATTTTCTAATAAAGCCCACAGATGCAAAAGCTTGTTCTGCTCCATTGCCTTAGAAGTGCATGGGAATAACTTTTCAAATGAAGCATAATATCTCTGTTATATGAAACAGAAATTGAACATTTGGAGAAACATTTCCTTGGCAAAGGATACACCTTACATTCACCTATAATTAGGAATAAAGGATAACAGGATTACAGTCCTCCTTAAAGAGGGGATAGTGTTGCATTTGGTAGGAAAAGACAGATCCTTTCTTATCTGAAGAAAGTGTAACCAAGTTTATTTTCTTCCACAGAACCCAGCTGAGTACTCAAAATTAATATTGAATGGAGAGCAACAGAGCCTTCACTTCGCTCTGCAACATCAAGGATTGACTCTTGCTTTTAACTACACCGTGAAGGAAAAATCAGTATACAGCTTAATTGTTTTTGAGGCAGAAGGAAGCCTATCAAGCCACTTAGTGAGTGTGGGAGTGAAGTGTAAATACAGTATTAATTCAATGGCTATGATGCTACAATGGGGTAATAGGCTCATTAATTCATTTGCTCGGTTGCAATGTCTGTCTGATTGCTCTCAGATGCTCTAAACCTCACTTCTTAGCTAGAGGCACTGGATCTGTACACATTTCTGCTGGTTGATTAATAGAGGCGTTGTGGCATCTGAGAGTTTCTGGGCACACTTTAATCCACTGAGTGCTGCAGTGGGAGAGCAGAGTCATGCCTGCTAGGCAGCAGAGCTGGAGAAAGCTGGAGAAACAGAGCCAGAGATTTTCCCCCAAAGATGGTTCTATAAAGCAAAGATGTTAAAGAGGCTCTAGGGCTGGCCGTGGAATAAAAGCATCAGAGGAATGATTCTGGGATTAGTTATTGCAAGTGTTTAGTGAAAAAGCACAGAAGGCCCATTTGTTTTGCTGAACAGAATAAATGATAAAGCTCATTTCAGGCTCTGCAGCAGCGCTGGCTGTATTTGGACTTTTATGTATTTCTGCTACAATCAGAGAGAGGCATGTAGGATGTGTAGGGCAGATATCTTCTGATATCTTTTATGTGTAGCTGTATCTGAAGAAGCTCTCTTGAAATCCATGGTGTTATTGTAGGTGTATAAATGCCATCAGAATCTGTCCTCCTGCTAAAATATCCATTCTCTTTGCAGTTCCTGAGCCTTCTACCTTCCAGGGTAGCCACACCAAGCATTTAATATTATATAGTAGAAACCGTATAACTGGTTTTTTTTGAAGTTAACCAAAGATTTTATTTTGTCATAGCATCAAGGTTTTTTTGCTGATGATTAGACTTCATAGTTTGAAGTCTGGGGCTCAGTACTACAAAAGTTAAGTGTCCTTGTGATCCTGAAAACTGTGTGCTGTTTCCTTAAGAAATGGATACTTGTGATTTTCATACAATCCTTAAGAAGCAGAAGCCTGCAACAGACTTGGAGCATAACAATCTCAGAGCTCCAGTACATCTATGCTGCCCCAGCTGTCTAGACTGTGCTTAAATTAATGCCCACCCTGGCAGAGACAGGCTCTCATGGGCTGGGAAACAGCTGTGCTGTTGGGTGAAGCTATTGACCTGTCATTCACAGCTGTAGATAAGGAAGATGTGGAAGACAGCATGCTAAATGATACTTTTCCAGCATTGCAGCACAAGGAATGCAATGCCAGCATCACTGCTGTGTTGCAGGGCTCACCCTCGAGTAACCTCCATCGCTGCTGGGTTTGGCCCACTCACTCAGGTGGGAATGCTTTCCTGGCAGGATCCTATCTGAAATTGCTTTCTTCTCCTTTGTGGGCTGTTGAGTAGGCAGGAAATGAATTTGAGAGCTCTGGGGATCATCAGTGAAAACAAGTAATAATTTGACAGGTCTGTCTGCACCGAACTAGAGTATTCATCCCCATGTGTCTCCTATGGAAAAAAAATGATGTTGCTGTTTATTATTTATTGCTCTGATATTTATTATTCACTGTGGCTATTTATTATTTAGGGCATATGTTATTTGTGGGTAGCATATTACTCTGAAGTACAATAGACATTTTATAGATATAATGAAATTCTGGATCTTTGGTCTCAGAAACTCAGGGTTTTGCATCAAGAAAAAAGTGTGGAGAAAGGGCCAGAAAATTTTGAGAGAGAGCCAGTTTCTAAAAGTCCCTTTTGGCTTGCCTGTGTTCCATCTGTGGACGGTGCAAATTGAAATTGCCCTGCCATCTTCAGTGGACATGGCACAGCTCTGGACTTCTACCAGCCAAGAGCTTTGCTTTGTGTTCTTTTTTGTGACATACAACCTCCAGGGCAGGGCTGTGTCTTAACTGTGTTTTTTCAGCATTGTACACCAAATAGGTTTCTCCAAATGAATGTTAATTAACTCTCTAGCTGCTGCTCTAGCTGTGGTCTCCAGGAGAGAGACTCTCCCCAGTCTGCCCATCCAGATGGCCATTTCAGGGATCTGCCCACAGGTATCTGTGAGCACAAACAAGCTCAGTGGATCTTGGTTTCTCCTGCTCTCTGCCTGCACATTACAACAGTTTAATCTCTTGAGTATCAAGGATCAGGGAAAGCTTGAGTGATGCATTATGATCAGTATAGTACTCTGGCAGCTTCTCTCAGCTTTAGACTTTTGTGAAGTCTATGAATATGACAAGAATCAGGGCCTGAAAATTAGGCATTTGCAGAATTTGTAGGACTAATGCACTCAAGTTTAATTGTAACTAGTCACTGAAAGATGCTAATGTGGATAATGCTCTCTTGTGATCTCAAGATCAAAAAATATACCTTTTTTGGAGGGTGTTACATGCCTCAGTAGAAGGGTGACTGGCTGAAACTCAGTAGCCTTTGTTACAGAAGAGATGAGGAGAAAAGGTATGAACTCATCTGAAGCCCTTGGAGGAGATGAAATTTTGCCATTGGCTTCACTGTACGAGGGCTCCCCAACTGTGGGCTGATGTAAAGCTTATGTGAGAGTCCAGTTGCTTTCCACAGGCTTTGCAGCACATGTGTAACTCTACAGACACCACTATTGTCTGCCACACATTGTAAGGCAGCATTAATAAATATGTTTGATTTTTTTTTTCTTCCCCTCTTTAGATTACAGACTTGGAAGCAAAGCCAGAAAATGGTTTGGCAGCTGTTAGGTAGGAATGGCTTTTTTTGAGGATTTGGCGGTGGTTGGGTGAGGGAAAGTGCTTTTGTCTAATGCATCTGTATGTAACATAGCCCAGATGTTCTCGGGTTGGAATCTCGTCCACACTTCTCATGCAAGACTTGGGTGTCAGCTGTGGAGGCTTGACAGAGTTTCACCTCCCACACATGCCATGCAGAGCTGAGAACTATTGCCGCTCACTGCCTAGGTTAGTACGGGCTGAGATGGCAACATAAAAGAGCTTCTTCCTTGGAAAAGTGGCAAATTCATCTCAGTGATGAAAGGGAAGCAGCAATTTGGATAGGAGCTGTTGCAATGTCCTTTGCAAATTGGCCAACACATGATGTTCACCCGAACTCATGCACAAGTGTCTACTGAATTGGATACAGCAACAATTTTACATCCTCATAAACAATTCAGCTGGGCATTGGGCTCTGTTTAGTCCACTCTTCCTAATTTGAGCTACTCCATTCAGTCTATGAAGACTCCTGTGCTGGTTTGTGCTGGCTGCTGAGGTGCAGAAGAGGGGAAATTGCCCCCCCCCAAAAAAAACCAAACCCAAAACAACCAAACCCAAAAAAAACCAAAAAAAACCCCCAACCCTCCAAACCAAAAAAATAACCCCAACAAAAAAGGATTCCAGCTGGACTTTCTAGGGGATTTGGGCAAGGTGAAATTAAAAAAAAACCAAAACAACAAAATGAACGCACCACAAAAGCAAAACCAAAAAACAACCAAATAAAACAAGGCTTAAAACCAATGTCCAACCCCTTAATCTGGAAGCCTATATAGGCAAAAATAGGAGAGCAGTATCTCTTCATAGCCCTGTGATTGTGAAGGTTTCTACTGACTAAACACCTTGAAGACTTGATTCAGTCAGAATTTTTTAATATTTTCTTGTGGAGATTTTTGACAAAATCCCCAGACTTTCGCTTTAGCAATTTGTAAAGAAGTTTCACTAGGAAGAAACTATTTTTTCACTAAAAATTTACTTCTGTTAAGCATTTGACTAACTCCAGGGATTTCAACCCCATTTAAAGAACTGAAAACCAAAATATCTTAAAACATAGATCAAATGCAAAGTGTTTGGTTTTACTAACAATTTTTGAATTGCCAGAATCAAACTGTCTTTTGTCTATGAAAAAACACCAAACAAACTGTTCCCATATAAGTTTTAGTTTTGATGAAAATATCTTATTATGCTAGAAAACTCCTTGCCACTGGTAGAAACTCTTTGCCGGCATGGTGCACCTGCTCATCAGGACACACAACTTGAGAGTTTCCTGTGGTAGGCTGAGACTCTGTCCCCTCACACAGCCATGGAATAGTCACCATAATGCCACAGAGTGGTCTGGGTTGGAAGGGATCTTGAAATCACCTTGTACGAACACCCCTACCATGGACAGGGACACCTCCCACTAGACCAGATTGGTCAAAGCCCGATCCAAACTGGCCTTGAACATTTCCAGGGATGAGGCATCCACAACTTTGTTAGGCAACCTGTTCCAGTGTCTCACCACCTTTATAATGAAGAGATTCTTCCTAAAATTTAACATAATCTAACCCTATCCTCTTTCAGTTTAAAGCCATTCCCCCTTATCCTATAATACCATATCCTTGTAAGAAGTCCCTCTCCAGCTTTCTTGTAGGACCCCTTCAGGTACTGGAAGGTGCTCTAAGGTCTCCCTGGAGTTTTCTCCAGGTTGAACAGCCCCAACTCTCTCACCCTGTCTTCACAGGAGAGGTGCCCCAGCCCTCTGATCATCTTCGTGGCCTCCTCAGAATTTGCTGCAATCTTTGTTGGTCTCTGAGTTTGGATTGCCTGGAGGTTCTAGACCACAAAAAGTGGGGGTCACTTTTCATAGAAAAGATAACAAGAGTGTAGAATTATGCAACAGAGAAACTAATCTTGTATTGAAAAACTAGGCAATGAATCAGACAAATATTTTGGTAACTTGCAGAAGAGACTCTCATAACCTTATGGAATTACAGAATGCTTTGGGAGAGTATTCAGACTTCTAAAGTGTCTGCTATTATGCTTCTTCTGCCCTGTCTGAGACGCCAATGAAATATGGTTTCTTTGCAGATTTATTAATGGTTTGAGCCAAGATGTCAACCTCACCATCAATAGCAAAAAGTTCATTGCTGTTCAGAAAAACTACAGTGCTTCTGAGTACTCGCTGCTGGAGAGGGACATGTAAGTCTCCCTTCGTGAGCTGAAGGTCCTTGCTGAGGCATTTCCTTGGGTACAAAAAGACTTTTCTCAGCCTAATAGCAAAACCTGCATTGCTGTTGTGTTGGCATGTGGCTGTGGGGGCAGATGTTTGTAAAAAGCAGAATTACCAGCTCAGTGCAGAGCAGGTGCTCCAGGCCACTCGTGTGTGTGCAGGAGTTTTTATTCACATTATGTGGGGGCCTGGAGGGAAGAGACTGGCCATTCCTGTGCATCTGTTAGTGGACTAAGGTGGGACATGATAAAGTCTCCTCTGCCATTTAATGCCTGCTTTATTTTGTTATTCTCTCAGGCCCAAGCACCTGGTGTTAGGGAGCTCTCAGGGAGAGGCCTGTTCATATTCCATGCTACAAAGTGTTAGAATATGGTTGGGTTGGTAACATCAAGTAGCATTACATGGCTTTGCAGGCTGGGCTTGTTAGACAGGGGCTCCATATGGCCTTGATTTGGCAGCATTGGAGTTGGCTCTTGAAGGGTTTTTCGAGCATTTCCAATGTTTCAAAACAAGCTTCATGGCTTTTCTCTGCATCAGCTCCATCCAAAATATTTATTGCTGCAATTTAGTAGGACGCAGCAGCCATTGTGGCAATGTTGCTGAGCCTCTGTGCCATCTCACATATCCAAAATCAGAAGAACAAATATGAAGGCTAATTTGCTCTATTGAAAGGAAACAAAGCTGCTTCTGGGTCCACATCTCTGAGTTCCTGTTGACTACTTGTCGGGCCTACATTTCCTGAAGAAATGCAGCAAAATTTGGGAGGAAAATAAAGCTGAGGGGGAAAAAAATTACATCAGCACTAAGAAGAAGCAGAAACTATTAAAAAATATTAGCAATGGCCTGGGTCATTAGGTGAATTCCAGTCAATGTCTAAGTGCTTCTGGGAGGATAAGATAGCAAGAACTCCAGTGACTGATGTAAATGCTACTGCATCTTTATATCTTGCATCTTCCCTGCTCCATTTCAGGGGCATGTTCAATAGATCTGCTCTGTGTTCTTTGTTTGTGGAACTAACTGGGAAATACTGTCCTTCATCCTTTTATCTAGATACAATAATGGAAAATGCATAACTGATACAGGAGAGTTCCCCCTGGAGCTGGGGCTGCTTGACTTTGGTGCCTCATACACCATTGTGATAACTAATGTAAGTGATGGTGTGATAATTCCTGTGTAAGTGAAAGTGATAATTTCTGTTATGGTAACACCTGTTCTACTCTTGGTAGTGCTTTTGTTCCTATGTTGGTGACTCTCTTTGTTGCTGGAGTTGCTTTGTCCACTCTCTGATCCCTGGGCAGTGGCCATCTGAAGGCAGTCCATTATGAAAGGGATAGTAAAATGTTTTGATACCTACACGAGCAAGGCAGGTGTATATTTGTTCCACCTTACACTGTGATCATGTCAGATTGCATGGGTTAAAAAAAAGTAAAATCTTTTCCTTGATAGAAATCCTCCATAGAAAATCATGTGATCTGTGGTTTGTGCTGGTCTCATGTCATCCTTGAGCAGTAAGCATTGACCCAGAGCACTGCAAAGAGTTATTACCATCTGCCAAGAGCTGAATCTACTTGTGGTCTTTAAAATACTGTACCTGATGGTGCCTCACATCCAAAAAACTGCAGAAACAGTCTGCTCTGTCCTCACATTTAGCTTACTGATCTTCCAACATTTTGTAGATTATGCATAGGAGGAAGAGGGACAAAGTCTTAAGGGAGGAGGTTGGTGAGGTTGTACATCTGTTTCCTCCTCTCACTGTCTGTACAGCTAATTTGGAGCCTAGTGTAAAGTCAAGGCATGGTTTTCTGAACAGCCTATCCCTGATGGGGTCTGAGCACCACTGAGAGAGTGGATTCCTTTCCTTGCCTGCCAACCTCTCAGACACACTGCTTCAATCCTGGTCCAGCTGGCTGGAGCCATGGAGATGAACGTGATCAGCTTAGTTTCCATTTTAACCTTTCCACCACAAAGGCACACAGACAAACTGGGTCTGACAGGACACACTGCTAAGCTGCCCTCTGAGACTTTGGCTGCTGTGTTGTGATGATCAGAGTAAAGTGTTGTCAGCTACTCCCTGGCAATAGCATCTCCCTGTTGGGCAATTAATGGGAGCTGTTCATGTCTGCAGAGTCCAAGTACATCGGGGGAAAAATATAGCTGTGAAGCACCTGGCATTTTTTTTTCCAATTCCAGTAGCTGAAGTGGGATGTGCAGCCCTAGAGGGAACATGCAGATGCTGCCATCTGTGAGTGCAGAGATTTATGTACATAAAACACACACACTTGAAGTGATGTTGGCCAGACCCCTCTTCCATGGCTGCAAGCTCCTTTCACCAGATGAGAAACCAGATAGAGAAGTTGTATTAAAAATATAACACTGAGAAAATTGCCCCAGAGCCTCTGGTAACAGGGCCAGCTGAGTAGATGTGTCCCATGTCACTGTGCCAGGGATTCTAGTTTGTGGTCCCATCTGCATAAGTCTCTGCTATAGCCCTGGCTGCTCAGGGTGGCTCTGTGCCTGAGCCCTTCTGAACCCTGTGCTAGTACTTTAATATTTTTCACTCTCTGTTTTTCCATCTCTCTCTCTGTGGTTTCTGCCTTCTGTAGAGAGTTAGTTTGCTTGAGGCCAAGATCACTTTTAATTATTGCAGTGATTTGTACTGAGCCCTGCTCCTCTGCCAGGAGGGCCATATAGAAGAAAAAAGAATACAATATATTAGTCTGCTAATGTAGCTGAACTGTGAAACTTAAATCATGGGGATGCTGCCTTCTACCCAGCCTTCCTCAGTGTGCAGTTACAGCATGGTGCTTGTGACATTTCTTTATGGGCTAAAGAGCAATGCACAGCTCTCCTCTTACCTCTTTTAGCCTGCTGAAATACAGTCTCTTGATTTGCCTCCCTGGCAATGATTGGTGATTAAGAACATATCGTAAACATCCCTTGTATTTTCCCAAGTACTCTCCTTAACACAAGGCTTTCTGCCTGAAGTGATTTCAATCTAGTGTTTTCCTGGCTTCTAGTCAAATCTCTCTGAGCCTCTGTGCATCACAGGCAGTATTAATTACACCTGGGAAAAGAAACAAAAATAATTAGGAATACAGCTACCATACCTATTGAATAGATCTACTATGGAGCAGTCTTTGCTACTCTTGACATTCTTAAGCTGAATTTGTTTGGGTGTCAATGATATCATAGGGAAGTTGCACAGTGCTGATAAAATGGGAGCAGTGACCACATGGATGCAATGAGCACTTACCCTCTCATCCTTTTTTGACCTTGGGGACAGCAGCAGGTCACAGGCTCTGCACTGGAACCTCACAGGCTTTTCCCAGCCCCACTAAAGAAGACAACTGGTTGGTTTGCAATAATTTAGGGAAGTCTTGTGGCACCTGAATGAGCTGGAATGCTTCCATCCTGCTCTCTCTGCCCTATGCAGCAGGAATTACCTTATTCCCAATGGACTTGGAAATGTTAGGGTTGAGAGCCATAGTTTGCTTCAAAGGCAGAGCATTTTTCCACCTTTGCTTAAAATGTTGTTTTGGTAAAGTTACTGCTGTTGTCCAGGCTAAGAAAGATGTGGTCTTTCAGCAGCTAATCATTGTGCCTTTATTTTCCTGCTAGATTTCTGGAGGTGCCGTTGAGACGTGGAAGTCAGAAGACATCAAAGCCAACAATGTACATATGGCCTGGCAGTTACCACAATATTTATTGATATCTGCTGGGGAGGTGATGTTCTCCATTACGGGTCTGGCCTTCTCCTATTCTCAGGTACTTCATTTAAAGATAAGAGCCTTACAATTAGACAAGATTTATTTCTGCATCTGTCATTGACTTGTCATACCTCCTGTGGCATGACACTAACAATGTTATCTATCCTTCAGCTGAAAGTGGGATTGTAACACAGCTTCCTGTGTGCCTTCAGGCTAAATTAATTCATATTCTGAAGATACCTGTTCTCAGTGATTCTTGGAAATATCCTTTTCTGGTAAACCTGAGAACACAGAACAGAACTGGATAGTTAATGAGAAAACTCTGAATATTTTAATATCGGGGTTTTCCCCTAGTGAAGTATTTTGTGCTATGTATTTTTCAGTGGTATAAAGGAAAAGGTATCTCAAGTGCTACAGGGTGGTATGAGAGCTTGGAACCTCCTTTAAACTGAGAGACTGAAGGGTTCTAAACATGCAAGGTTGTAGCAAAGGAGCAAGGGGTGATGAACGTGCAAGGGATGATTTGGTTGTTGTCTGGGGAGGTTGATGAGAAGAGAGGACTGAGACATTACATGGTCAAACAGCTAGTGAAGCTACTCAAATTTATCCCTGGAGTAAGGTACAGATGTTTATTAATGAGGATAATTAATACAGTGGGATGATCTGTAATGGGATGTGAAAAATTTGTCCTCAGCAGGAAATTTAACATCAAGATCCAGTCTCTTTTCCAGAGGTGTACAGCCATATAGCACCAGACTGCAGGGCTCCTGTGGCTCCTTGAATGTCCTGACCATACCATTTCACATGATGCAGGCTGGGGATGACCCGGATTCAGCTCTGCAACAACAGCATCTCCTGCCTCTTCATGTGTCCTCCTGTCCCTGTTTTGAAAGCTCCTTGTATGCAGCTGTTGAGATTAACCACTCCACACAGAGGAATTGCCACCATCTCCTCCTAGGCTGAGCCCAGTGGCACCTACACTGGGCAGGACTCCAGAGGGTGAAGCAGGGCTGGAGGGCACAGCATGATTCCCACTGATCAGGCCCTTCTCCTCTTTTCAGTCTCCAGCCAGCATGAAGTCGGTGCTGCAGGCAGGCTGGCTGCTCACGGTGGCTGTGGGGAATACCTTTGTGCTCATTGTTGCCGAGGCTGCACCAATGGCACAGGTATGGTTTGGCTCTGAAAACAGAGGTCATGCTTTACAACAGGCTTCTGGTGCTTCTGGGTGGCCGTGTCCTGGTGCACAGCTTCTCTGCCCAGCCCCAGGCTCCTGCACCTGAATGACAGCAGCTCACTCTGAGCTGTCCCCCAGCCCCTGCTCTGTGGGGCCCTCAGTGGTGCTCCCCTGGGGAGCACTGGCCCCCCCTGACCCTCCCAGTGGCAGAAGTAACTGACCTGCACTGGTAACGCTGCTGGAGCTCAGCTCTAGGCAAGCTGCCTGTGTCTGGACCTGGACTCTGTGGCAGCCACACGTTGAGTTGCTCACCAGAAACGAGACCAGTGGGCACTCAGCTCTTCCTCAAGGGTCTCACCTGGGGAATCCTGCCAGGCCAGCTGCCGGTGGCATCCCTCAGATGTCAGGCTAAAGGGGGAGGTCGTGGTGCAGAGGTAGTTTAATTCAGGCTGTGAAACTTCTGGGGTGATGCCATGAAGGTGTGAATTGGGGCTTGTTTCTGGCCAGCATGAATCTGCCTCTCCCAAAAGGTAGGCAAAAAGCCCAGGTAGATATGTTCCAGTCAGATTTGTAAGAAAAGGTTTAATGAAACCAACTCAATCTAACTGTTTTGTTTGAAGAGGTATCACACATTTGTAATTACATTATGTATACAAGCATTTACCAGAAAACAGGATGAGAAAGTTTCTATCTTGTGAACCAGTTTGGAAACTAAAAAATAATTTTCACCCAGCTCTTTAAAAAGCACTTGAAAGTGCAGAGATATCCTCTGGACTGAGAGTCTGGGGTCTCCTGACCTGCTGTTCTTTTTTCTTTCCTAGTGGGCTGAATTTGTCTTGTTCACTGTTCTCCTCTTTGCTGTGTGCATTATTTTCTCCATCATGGGATATTTCTATGTCAGTGTGGATCCAGAGGACCTAGAAGAAAAGGAAGAGAAGAGAGAGACCTCAAGCAGAGGAAACATGATTGGTCTTGTTACTCAGAAAACAAAGCTCTAACACATCATGGGTTGGGATTTTTGTTTTTTTAAACTTAGTTATGAGAAGGTAAAAGAAAGATGGGGACAGTGTTATTTTATTTTAGAGCATTGCAGTCTTTATTACTCAAAATGTAGCCACCTTATAAATGGGACCAAATAGCCCTGTATAAAAACAATGGGGGTCCTGAAATCAGAGCAAAACTCCCTGGGAAAGCTCCTCAGGTATTAAAAGCCCTTATTAGTAATTACAGTGTAATTTACAACCTGCCCATCTTTTTAAGCACGGAATGCTTTCCTATGATTTTGCCTTAAACATATATTTTGGGCAGCAGGGAGGAAGGCTGGAAGGTATGCTATATGACACAAAAATCTGGAGACGTTATGAGAGAAGAAAGAGGAAAAACTAGTATAGGAATTAGGGAAGAATAGATGTTAGTGACAGAAGGATTTTTAATGCTATCATCAAGGACTGTAAGGGTTACACACAGTCCCAAAGGATTTCATCATGTAACTCTCCTTATGAGTATTTCATCCCATTATTGCATGTTATGAATGGTTCTGATTTATGATTTTCACCTTCAGGCTCAGAAGTAATAACAGGGAATTAAATTCTGCAGGCTAAACTATTCCCAAAACACTGCTGACGAAGACAGGCATGCTACCACCTCTCCAATACCCATTTTTTTCCCCTAGAAGTTTTTAGCAACTGATGGTGTTCTTTGATTAGACATGATTAGAGAATTGGTTTATGCTTTCTTATTTCAGAATTCCAGACAGTTATTTGCCATCTTCCTATACATTAAGCCTTTATTGGGCATTTTCTTTTACAGCACCTGTCATTGCAAGTTAGGATATGGTTGATTTCTTATCTCATGCCTCAGTTATCCCCCACTGGGAGACAAGTTGCAGTAGTTTCTATAAAATTCCAGGCATCCTGCAGTGAGTTATTTACAAGGATGCACTTTATCATTTTTTCAGTCTACAAGAGGAGACCATGGCATATGAGATTTTCCTCCTTGTTTTTCTGTTTTGCCAAACTTTGGATATAGCAATTTTATTGGAATTGTGATATAATTGTCTGATTTTCCTCAACTGCGTGAAGCTGTGATTTCATGTTCTGCATAGGAGTAATTCAACCACTGCTGATCTAGTAAAACTCCTGAGAGAGACCCTGCCTTCCTCTGTCACTTCAAGGCCACAGTTGTAACACGTATGGCCTAATTTAAAACATGGCTGTCAATAGGATCTTCAGGTTCACAGAGAATAGATTTTCAATTATGCTTCCCTCTTCCATCTTGGCATTGGCCATAGGTGGTTGCTGATACTTGGAGATCACAAAATACATGTTTAATTTAATTTCCTGTTCAGGACAGTGCTAGGAAATACACTTAGTTTGATGCCTCAGTTACTTTCATGTGCTGCCAGTGTGTGTGAATCTCCTTGAGTAACACTAAGAAAACACAGCTTTTTGGTTTCTAGCTCACAGCCTAAGATTGCCCCGTCTGCTTCCTGTTCTAAATGGGCATGAACTTCCACCACTAGTTCTGCATAAGCTCCTGCCTGCTGTGAAGTAGCATCTGGGGTTGTGCCAGAGGGGGACCATGGTGTCATCAGATAAATGAGAAGAGGCTGCAGATGTGCACGCAGGAACACTCGGGGTGGTTCAGTCCATGCAGAGACATTTATTAAGCTGTGTGGTGGCTGGATCCGGACAGCTGAACCCTGAAACTCCGTGGGGAATGAAGGGCATTGAAAGCCACCTATTAGGTCCTCCAACCTGCTTCTCAGAAGCCAAGTGAGGATTATTTCCCTCTGTTCTTTCTGGTATTGTTGTCCTGCTGTGATTCTTTGTGTGGGTTCTTTCTCCTCCAAGCATTGTTGTTTTCCTAATCCCATTTTATGACACACTGTGAATCGGCTCAGAGGCTGCTGAATCACTCTGCTGTGATGCTGTTTGACCAGCTTCCAGCTTGAAGCACTAATAGAAAGCATTTCTTCCTCCACCCACTGCAAACAAAACAAAAATCCTCAAACTGAAGGAATGGCCAGGCTCCAGTAGCACTGAACAAACACAATTTAGAATTATTGGAGCATTTAATTTTTATAAGCCTTGAATTTGGAAGTATGTTGGGGTTCGAGGGCATATGTGGTGAAGAGACAAATGAAAATTATTGAAACACTTTCTTTGGGAAGCACTTTGTAAGCAGTGCAAAGCTGCATGAGAGAAAGCAAGGTATCCAGATCTCTAAGACTCTATCTGCTTGAGAACCTCTTGATTATTTTTTGTTTTGTTTTATTCCCTCATTGGCGACACTACCAGAAGCTGTCACAGACTCTGAGCATAATTTAAAGGTATCGTTCCAAACTTATAAAAGATACATGTAGGATGTCATCTGTATCTGCTTCTTAGACTCCTGATGCCAAATTGCCCTTTTCCAAACATCTCCATGTTCCAAACATCTCCATGTTCCAAACTGTTATCATAATGCTGGGGGAAAGAACAATTGCAACTCACAGTTGGGAAGATTATGAACAGGAAGGCAATGCTATAAATGAAGTACTAACATGAGGCTGGGGGCTGCTCCTGCAGCCACTCCTGGGAATTGCTCAGGGCACTGTAAGGCTCTGTTCACAGTTTTCTCAGAGATGAACTGGTTACTTCTTCCCACCTGCTTGTCATCACCTATTGAATGCTTTTTCCTACTCTGATCTGCCTGCTTGGTTGCTGGTATGATCCTTCCCCACTGCTTCAGCTGCTGTTGTAGCTTTGCTAAATTGGACCCATTTATTTGGAATGCACCAGCAGTTTGGAGGGATTTCCACTGGCATGCTCACAACCAGCCAGGAGCGGGCTGGGGGCTGTAACAATGAGCTGCCCCTTCTGTAGCTGGAGAAGATGGAAAAATAGCACATTCAGCATAGCACATCTCCAGTTTTAGAGCCACAACTCCATCCTTGGAGGCCTTGCATCACTTTCAAATGGACTCAAGACTGGATCAAATGTTTGGGATTTAATTTCATGGAGTAATGAGGTCTCTGGGTTTTTCTTCCATATCGTCACCTCAGAGATGGGGCTATGCTCAGCTGTTAATGCCCAATTTTAGAAAATTATTCTTTATTTCTCAAAATTCTTTACTTTAGGATCACAGGGAGGATCCAAAGTAGTGATAGTACATGTAAAGCTGTATGGACCTCTATGGAGAAATAGCAGTCTGCTGCCTGTCCAGCTTTACCTGTCACTGAAGATTCTCAGCTTGGGTGGAGCTTTCCCTAGCACAGATTAGGAAAAGCTCACCCCAACTGACCTACAGGAATTATCCTCTCCAGCTGATAGACAGGGAAGAGGTGGTGGGGAATTGTAGATGTGTTGCTGCACAAAACTTCATGGAGATTGCAGGGGTTTGGCTTTGCTCTGCAAGTATGTGTGTTTATCTGTTTCTCTGAAGGGTGCTTTCTGAGAAAGATTTTTTTGTGCAGAACATTTCCCTTCATTTGCACTGGCTGTTGCCATTTTCCCTCTGAGCAGGTTGTAAGTGTGACCAGTGTTATTTCCAGTTTTGCATGAGATAAGCATAAAAATGAGATTTCAAACTCAGCAAAACAACATCTTGGTCGTTAGTTCCTTAAACTTACCTCTTCCTTCTGAGGCAGTCAGATATCTTTATGTAGCAAGCTGCTCTGTGCAGCTCAAGGGTCTTGCATCTCTCTTTTCTTCCATCTTCTTTTCACCACAATCCCAGAATTCCAGAGGATGAGCTCCGGGAGGGCTGCATGGATGTAGCTGGTATGTGCTGTCAGCACTGGCTGGGAACCAGGAGCTTGGCCAGGTCAGGAGCTGGTTCCTCTCTGGATACCCAAATGGGGCCTGGCAAAGTAGACTGAGGCAGCGCTGACCCTGGTGGAAGTTGTGGCTTACTGAGCAGTGACGTGGATGTGAGTTTTACTGTCAAAGTGAAATGTAAGCGAGTGAAAGGAAAAGTTTTCACTTTACTTGGCTTTAGCCTGAGGCAAGGAAACTGAAGATTGATGGGTAAGGAAGAAACACAGGGCTGTTTGGCCAAGGTCTTCCCAATTCATCCATGAATTACACTGAATTAATTGCAGAGAATATGAGATGAGAGAAGACGAAATCTTAGATGATTCAACAGTGGATGACTTCAGGTCTTTCAGAAGAGCACTCTCGTAGCTGGTGGTGAAGGGCCATTGGGGGAGACAGTCACCCATGGTTTGAAAATGGGTTTGGCATTCCAGAATACTGCAAAGACCAGCAGGAAGACCAGCACTGGTGGGTGTGCACTGACCAGAGGAGGAGGAGGAGGTGGCTGTACCCTGGCAATATTCCCACCATCCATGGGAGCCACCACCGTGGCTTAACTGTTGGGACAGAACAAACAACTGAATGGTATTACAGATGTGATTAGCACAGGAGAGAGACCTACAGTTAGGGGTGGCTAACAAGTTTTAGCCAGGGTCATACACAAAAGGATAATCTACTTTTTTCTCTGCACTGAATTTCTGAGCTGCAAGAACCACATTTTAACACAAGCTGCTTAAGCTTCAGAGATCAGCACCATGGCAGATACCACAGCTGCTGAATTTTGGATGGTACCAGACTCTGCATTTCATTATCAATACATTTGTTATTGTGATAGAAATTTAAAACAGCATTTATGAGACACATCTGGTCCCAGATGTTGACAGATCTGGCCAGGGTTTTGCATGTTGATAGCTGGATTCACTAGCTGTTGATAGCTAGTCTTTCATGTGAATGTGTGTGATAAACTTCTCATGTACAAGTAGATGTGGGGCCTTTAGAATTCTCCAGCAACATAGAAAAAAAAAGCCCCAAAGGTGCACATGAAGCTGGCTAAACATGAACTGTGGCATTGCTTTCTCAAGGGAGCTTCCCATGTGCTTTTTAAGGCAGGGACCCTCATTCATCTCCTTCAAAGTGCTCCCCAGAGAGACAAAAATGGGGGATACAAACATTTTTGCCTTGAGACGGGCTCATGTTACCTAATAGAAATTGCATGAAAGAAAATATTTACTTTGCTTAAAATCCCTCCTTCCTCACCATCTCAGGTGGATAACAAGGAAGGAAACTCTTACTGAGCTTTGTATCGAGGAGCTGCTGCATCTTCTCAAAGTCTTTTCATGCTGTGTTTTGCCAGCAGATCAGCATTAACCTGGCTTTAGCACCTGTAGATCAGAAGACTGTCAGGATGCAGAGCAGCCACACAGCAGGCTCCCACAGTCAGCTGATCAACTCTGATCTCTTCATTTTTAATGAATAGTTGTAGCAGTTATCCTGCAGGGCTCAGTCAGTCAGAATTGCTCTAAATTTAGGCCACAACTAAGGACCTGAGAGATCTGTAATCAACAAGATAAATAGCTGAAGTCTCAAAAACCTGTTAAACCACTGACTTAGTGCTTAATTAAAATTTTAATATGCTTACAGAAAGTAAAAATGTAAACTTGAATTTAGCAATTCAGTCAGAGCAATGAGGAGCTGTAGTTAGAATCCACCAATGTGACAACTGGCAACCAAGATGAAGATCCACAAATCAAGCAAACATCCCTCTTTATATTATTTTTTGTCATTGCATACATTGTTCATACTTGGCCTGTCCTGTTCGATCTATCCATGTGTGTAAGGAAAGGAAGCTGAATTGACCTGCCAAGCTGCAGCTTGGTTCTCCTTTTGTTGCAGACTCCCAAGTTAGCTCCAAATGACTCCCTTTGCTGGCAGTTAGCCCCCTTAGTCTCAAACCCTGTTCTTCCCTCCCCACACGTCATTTTTCACTGATGATTTTGCCAACCCTCAGAACCTTGCTTATTCCTCCACTCATGCAGCCTCTTTGCTGGCAGCAACAGTGTGTTTGCTTGGGAGCTGTCCTGGATAATGCTGCCCACTTTCCTGCATCCAGAAAAGCTACTGACCCACTGGAGAACTGTGTCTGGGCAGAGACCATGCAGAGCCAAATGTCTGGGTGGTAACAGCATCTGCCCTGGCTGCTTTGGCTCTGGCTTTTTGTCGCAGCTTTGTATGCCCTGACACATCTTCTGTAGGCAAATCAGTTCAGAGCACAGAGGTTATCTAGCATCTCCCTCCCACCCCTCCTGTGCCTGGTTAGCTGCCCACAGTCAGTCCTTGTGTTGTGCCAAGTCAAGCCACAGGGTCTTCTGGACTGAGACACTGCTGTCACCAGCCCCGGAGCATCCATTGCTGCTGCCTGTGGCCCCAGCCTATTTATACATTATTTATGGCCCTGCCATGCCAGCCAGTTTGAGAGTCTCTCTCTTGCACAGAAGGGAGAGAAAGCCACACAGGCTGTGTCCATCTCAGCAGTGGCGTGTGGTCAATGCCTGCCTTTGCAACACAGACCTCCCATCAGCATGGAAACAGCAGCTGGTAGAAAGAGGCAACTCCTCTGTCACCAGTGCCAGCTGGTGTCAGTGGGGCTGGCTCTGTGGCCTTTCCAGGCTTGGCCTTTTAAAAGTCAATGTCAGTGTTCTGCTGAGAAGTCTGTGTTATCACTGTATATTACCATGTGCTGCCAGGCTTCAGCTTCTGAATCTTGTGGTTGAGGAGCAGCAAGCTGCATCCTGGCAGGGCATTTTCTGCTCCTTCTTGGTCTACTTGAACATCCCCAATGACCAAGTCTTGGGTAAGAACTGGCATCTCCCAGAGATTGGTGTGTTTAAGTGCCACTCACAAATGAAGTTTCTTCAAATGGAAGTGAATTTGCTTGGAGCTCTGACTCTACCCAAGTCTGCTTGGAGCTGCTGGGAGCCATTGTTCAGGCGCTTTCTCAGTTTAACCTGTGCATCAAAACACTTTCCAAGCAACCTTCCTGCTGTCCTCACCAAAGAAAGGCACCTCCCAAAGGTGCTATACCAATATGGATTTTTCCTGCCCAAGTTAAGAGGTAAAACAGGGCAGCAGGAATCCACCAGCCACCAGGAGTTGCTGTCTTTCAAAAAGACAAACTGCTGTCAGTCACAGTGGCTCCCCACGTGTGAGGCCATGCAGTCCAGCTCCTGCTGTGCCCTGAGCTCAGCAGGGGCCAGCAGATGCTCCAGTGCCTCTCTGGGGCAGCTCCCAGGTCCAGCACTGGCCAGCCCATCTGTGTGCCAGTCATGGGCTGTCAGTGCCAGCTTTGCTTCCTGACACTGTATACAGCCCAAAATCTGCAGAGCAAAGAGAAGACAGTTCCCTCTTTCCATAGAGTGTATTTGATTTGCATGTTCCTGCTCCTTTCTCACCACAGCCAGTGTCATCACTGCCCTGTTATTTCAGGGGTGGCCAAGGAGCTGTGCAGTCCCCCATCTCTCCGCTGGGAGCAAGGGGAGGTTTGGATTTCCTCACTCTGCCCACCCACAAGCACCTTCCTGGAAGCTCTCCTCAAATTCAGGTCCTCCACCTCTCCAGAGAGCCTCTCCCTCATGAGACCAAGGATTTGACATGTTTTTAACCAGTCAGTCCTTTTGTGGGGATTAGCCAGCCTGGGTAATGTTTGCATTTTATCCTTTGCTGTCTGCTGGTTGTGGATTTACTTTTGGAACTAATATCACTGTTTTTCTTTACATTTCTTTCCCAAAGGTTGTCCTGAACCACATGCACTCTCTATGTAAAATAAATAAATGGCCTTGACTGTTTGCAGGCAGAGGTTTTATCCCTCTACCATCAAAACTTTGATAGTGCCATGAAGAATCCCTCTGCACTAATGGTGCCAGCACAGTACTTTACATCCCTACTGGAGGATTTCTTTGTTCCTCCTTTGCACCATCCTTTTGTATGTGCTGCTTGTAACCAAAGGGCTTGTGCTCCATTTCCCACAGCCCACAGCACTTCTCAAGCTTCTGTAATGCAGGCTTTGAGTTCCCTCTCCCATTTGAGCTGAAAACTATTAAAGGCCATTGAGAGCTTCAGAACCAGCTGGGTTTTGTCTAGTAAAGTTCTTTTTCTTTTTTCTTTTTTTCTTTTTTAATTCTTTTTTTTTTCCCTTCCCCCCCACTATTTTCACATCCATCACTTACAGCTTGGGAGTGAAACACTGCTCCAGTCCTCTCCTGTCAACTCTCTCAAGAGAAGGCTGGGCTTTTATCTTTCCCATTAAACCCTTATGTGTGATGCTTTTGGTCCTAATGTTCATTGTTCAGCATCCCTTGAAACCAGGGATTTTGATTCCTTTCTTTGAGTTTTTGCTTCAGTCTGCTCAGCATTTTTTAGCTGGTGTCACTGTATTACACCTCCTGGGGTCCACTGACCAGTTGGGCTGAAAAGGAGAAGAGAAGTCATTCCAGTTGTTTTAAAAGATGCACCTACACAGAACCTGCTCATGCAAAGGTGTGTTCTTCATGCCTACTGCATCCTGCTCTGCCTGGGAGAGGATGCTGCCAGGTCATCCACCAGAGCAGCTCCACCATCCACAGCACTTCGTGATTGCTTTCCTCTGGCTCTGCATTTCCTGGCTTGGATTTGTCTGCTCTTGGATTACTCTGAGATTTCTCTTGATTCAGACTGTCAAGCTCTTACCAATTTTGTCTTCCTCCTCATGGCTTCCTGTTATCAATTCTGTACTTGGAGTCCAAGTGCCCTTCATGCCCCAAATCTGCAAGATAAGTAAACTTAGAAAATCATTAGGGCGGACTTTGACCGCTCCTGTCTCCATCAAAGACTAGGATTAAATTAAGTCCCTTTGATAAACTGAGCTGATGGGCCAATTTGGAGTGCACATGTGGTATTATGAGCCTCGTGGGACTTAAGATTAAAAGACATGAGAGAACACAATTATTTAGAGAGCTACCAAGAGATTGCTTTAGCTCGCTAGTCACTTCTTTATCAGAACAAAAGAAGAGTCCAATTCTCCAGGGCGACAGGCAGCTCCTGGCAGTGTCCGTGAGTCTCTAATTGCTGCGGGAGGCGGGGCTCCTGCTTTGGTGTGTGCTCTGGCACTGCGGGAGGCTGCTGGGGAGAGAGCCACTCCAACCATTTCTGTCCCCAAAGCACTTGGTCCGNTTTTGTTTTAAAGGAACATTCATGCTGCATTTTAATTACAACATTTAGAACATGTCCAAATAGCTTGAGCTGAAATTGATCTTGTTTTTCAGCCAGGAAGCTTGTTTTTCATCTATTATTATAATAAATGTGCTATTGATAATAGTTTAGGTGCAATACAGCAAGGCTTTGTGTTATGCATCAGCTCTGGAGGCTCAAAATTTTCTTATTATCCATTACTGACATGACAGTTTACAAATATTTAACAAACAAATTACCAGGTTTTCCTTGTTCCCTCTTAGTTTGCAGTCTCAGTCCTTTTGACAGCTGAATTCAGGATTAATGATGATCTTGTTTAAGACGATTGTTTGCTAGCAAACAGGTTTATTCTCTAAACCTACAAGTGCAGTAGGAGAACTAACACTGACACTTTGAATTAAATCTCATCCTCAAAGCAAAATTTTTAGCTTTATTCCATCCAGTTTTCCTAAGAAGAAATTGGATTTGCCTGGTAAAGTGCTTAGACCTGTTAATAATTTTTTGGTTTATGTAGTCATTTTAAATATAGACACTTAACATGAAGGGCTGGCAAAAGGAGTATTTTTTTCTCTGCCAGCCCTGAGCTTGCTGGGTCTATTCAGGCTGTAAATGTTTTAAAGTCCTTTCTGAACACAACCAGGGGAGCAAAGAGACCACCTTGACCCTCCATGGACAAGCAAGCTCCAGAAGGACAGGCTGAATTTGGTTCTCTGTAAAGCACTGGAGGCAGCACTGGGAAACATTCAGCCCAGGTCCTGGGAGTGGTAAAACACACCCACGCTTTGCAGCAGCTTCTTCTCCACCTGCTGCAGCTCTGAGCACGAGGTGAAGGGCATGGAAAAGGCGGATGGCCAACACCTGCCTGGGAAGGTTGTTTCTGCTGTAGATGGCTGCAGGTGAAGCAAGGAAAGTACTACACCCCCCTGGGAAAGCCTGATGCATCCCCAGGGGAGTCAGGGGCATCTTCTGGGAGAAAACACAGCACTGGAATAGAGACTGAAAGAATGTGTGAGGCACCCCCTTCAGAGCACGTCCTGGGCACTGGGCCATCCCTGCCCTGTGGTTTCTGATCTTGGGCTTTGCATGCACAATACAGGAATTCACTGGTGTGTGGGCCTGGCTTTGGAGATGAGAAGTGAATTTGTTCTCCAGGAAAATCACTCTTTGTTGGCAGAAAATCTGTGAGTTGGGTTCCCCAAGGGCATAGTGTTTGAAAATCGCAGATGATTAAAAGATAACGCATTTGAGGGTTAGTTTTGTTTGGTGTTGTTTTTTTTGGTGGGTTTTTTTGCTTTGCTTTTGTTGTTGTTGTTGTGTTTGTTTGTTTTGATTTGTTCTTGTGAAAGATGTTTGTTTGTTTGTTTGCCTTTTGGGTATGACAAACTGCCACACACAAATTTCTCCACAACTGACCTGGCCACAATTTTTATGTTTTAATGCAAGAAAAGCTGAGACTCTCCTTAAAAGAGGAGGCCTCCCACCTGAGTTCTGAAATACCAAATGTCACACTAGCAAAAATGACTAAAGTTGGCAAGCCCAAGTGTAGTTTATCACACCAATCTTAAACAAAGATAAGCCAAATCAAATCGGACTTGATGAAACGGAATAAAAACATGCTTGGCTTGAAGTAATGTGTTAACAGAGAGTATTTCTTATTATATTTTATTTGATAAGAATAAAACCACAGACTCACAGTGCATACAGTCGTTTGCAATGCAAGAAGTTATTACTGACTTCCCATGGAACCAGTGTGGCCAGCATGGAGCATTAGGGACAGGGGCACAGCTGAGGACATCAGCATCTCTGCACATGTGTTTTCAGCCCTGGAATAATCCCATAATGTGGATTTCTTAGCCTGGTATTTAAACCTTCATCTCACTTCTTTTTAAGGCTTGCTTAACACTTTTCCAGTTTATTGATACAGCATTAATCACAGTAATATGCCAGCTATGATGTTCCTGTTAATAACTCCTGAGGAGATGGGTGGCTCAAGGCCCTGAGCTGAGCACAGGCAGTTTCCTGGTAAATGCCAGGGAAGATTCACTGACAACAGCAGCTTGCAAAATGTGTGGGCCAGCAGCAAGAAACTGCCCATAATTGCACCCCAAGCACATTCCAATTTGGGAATCTGCCTGTCACTGGGGTTACATCTGCAGCCTTTTTCTGCCCAGGGGTTATTAAGGCTTTGAGGAAAGTTTGTGAAGTGCAGCTACCAGCTGGACACACCAAGGGTAAACTGGCTCCTATTACCTGCTTTGCTTACGCCAATTGCCATGTATTACAAATCAAGGCACTCACAAAGAACTAAACTATTAAACTGCTTTCTCATAACCATTAGTTATAAAAATACCATCTCTCATGTTTGTAAAGTATGAACTGTCCTATGACAGCTGATTTACTTTTTTTCAGTTCAGTGCATTGTGATAGTGAGGCTGCACAGTGTTGGCAAGTGACTCCCACAGGGATCTGCTGCTGCAGGTCTGAGCTGGTGAACCTCCCTGCTCATGACACAAAGCCAGCACAGTGGCCTCACAGGTACAGATTTACACTCCCCCCATCCTCCTGGCCACCCTGCAGAGTCTCTGGGAAAAGCTCAATCCTGCAGGAGAAGGTCAGGTAAATCTTTGGTACTCTGACAGACAATTTAAGGAGAAGCTTTCAGGCCAAAAGAATGTCACCCTAAAGACTTTATCTGGCATGCTGAGCACCCCAAAACTTTGCTGAGATCCATCACTGTGCGTACTGATTTACCTTCTGCTTTGCCATCCCTAATGTGTTTAGGTTCAGAGTGGCAGCACAGTGAGAGGGACTCTTAAACCCCTCCCAGGGCAAAGGCAACAGTTCTGGGAAAACCCCATGTTTTTTCAGCCCTCTCCCAATTAATCCTGCTGGTGATCAGCCTTCCTTACACACCTCTGCCATTTCCTGCTGCTGGGTAGGGCAGCCAAATAGGTCAGAAGAGGAAAAGCCCTTCAAAGCTGCTCATCCCACCATGGCCACTTGCTGCCCAGGTTAGTCATGATCTGAAGACTGAGCTTCCAGAAGGATTTACCACCACAGCATCTGGGACAGTCCTGTTTTCACCCCTTGCTGCATTTTGGACAGATGTGTTCCAGCTGCCCAGTCTCCTCAGATGTGCACGAGTCCGTGCATTTGATCAGATCACTGATCGATGCTCCACAGGCACCCGGATCTAAGGAAGAAGTGACAAATCTATCCCCTCCACCCCCAACAGCCATACCTTCCATGAGAATTTGATGAATGGGATCTTTATTGGCTGCTGGGCTAATTAAATAGAAGTTGCATCAGCTTCTAGCTGACAGGCTTTAATTGCTCCTGAGCAGATTTTGAGAGGACAAGATGAATACAAAAATAGGAGGAAAGACTGTGGATTTGATCCAAGGATGTCTCTGACAGCATTGTGCTTCAGCTGGAAGTTTGTTCCACCTTTCCCGGAGGAACTGGAAAGGGACAGGGGCCTCCTGTGCTGCAAGAGTGCTGTCAGAAAAGCAAAAAATTAACATAGATAACAAAAAGGAGAAAAAAGTATCCTGGTTTTAGATAAGAATTTCTGAAGTCTTATCTTTATCTCAGTCCCCAGCTTTGGCTTGGAGCAGCTGGGACCCATCCACTCTGAGCTCCCATTTGTCACACGGGACTAACAACACCTGCTGAGGGCTGAACTGTCTGGGATGCTCTGACACGATATGTATTCATGGGACTGTTTTTCTCTTTTTATTTTTCCCCTCCTGTTTCTTTGAAGTCCAAAGACTGCAAAAGGTGTGTCAGGCATCCATCAGTCCCTGTAGCCAGGCCCAGCCCTATGCAGTTCTGCTGAGAGCTTAGGAGAAGGATGCTCCCCTCCAGCACCAAGGACTTTGAGCCTGGCCATTCATTGGTACAGGTCCTTTGGGGACAAGAGGTGCTGTGTGTGTCCCACAGTGTGTGCTGGCTGCCAGCAAGGGCTGCACAGCCCTCTCAGCCCCTTGCTGCCATTTCCCCATGCAGGAGCAGGCTAGGGGGATGATTTGTATCTCTCCTCCAGGCTCCTCCCTAAACCTCCAAGTGGGGTATGTGCATGGCTCAGTAGGAGAGACACTGACAGGAAAAGTTTTTGGGTACCCGAGGTTCAGATTGGTGCAGGACAGAGACAGCTCTGGTACACAGTAGATTAAAAAGTTAACTGAAATTAATGACCAAGCCCTCAGTGACTTCAGTGGTGTCATGTTTTCCCCATGGAGTCTGCAGTCTCTATCTGGGCACATCCAGCCTAAGAGGTTCATTCCATGTTTAATTTATGGCATGATGGATGAGTTCTTAGCATACAATGCACTTAATTCCATTTTGGGCTGATTTATGGTGTGATGTGAACTGCACGTGAAGTTTTTAATTCAGTAGGTGGTGACTCTGATCCAGTATATGGAGTGTAACAGAAGAGATGATAAATTTGATTCCAAGGGTGATGCATCAATTTCAGTGTGAAGTGCATCAAATTTATCACATGGCACACTGGTTTCAGTGCACAACACCCCAGCAATCGTTGTGCCAGGACAGTTGAGTGGGATGCTTTGACTGCATCACCAGTGGTCCCCCACATCCACCACCACCTCAGAAGAAAATGGCCCTTGCTGTTTGTATTTCATTTGATCTTGCAGGACTTGAAGAAAACCAGAAAAAATGGCCCATTAGGTGCGGTCTTCAATTTAATACAGGTACTAGGTAAGGGCTTTTTATGTCCTACCTGATTTCAGGTCTCAGGCAGATGCTGCTGCTCCTGGGGAACCTTAGTACCAACTAGCAAATTGGCCTAGTTTTGAGTTAGTTTCATGACTCAGTATCTTTGCTTTTAATTCAACATCTGGCTGATCCACTGCTGAGTGAGGATGTGGAGTTTGAGTCCTCTCCAGGAGATTGGGCTCTTCAACATCTGTAACCTCTGAAAGGTGTTTTAAAACACCACCCCTGGAGAAAACCCCTCCTCTTCTCCCTCACTCTTCACTGGGATGCTTTTGGAATAAGCTGAAATTCCAGGCTGAAATAAACCCACGTCTTGATTAGGAGTTCCTAATTGCATTCAAACATCAGTTGTTGGGGACTTGGCGCACACAAACAGGACAGCCCAGGGTGTGCTGGGCACTGAGGGGCTCCCAGTACCCGTGGTCCCCAACTCAATCCCCATCCTCACAATCCATTACACCAGCACCACTGAATCCACCCAGGCATTGCAGAGCATGGCAAATCACTGAGGCAGGCAAGAAATACATGAGAGGGCTGATGAGAGGATTTGGTGACAAGCTGAGCAAGAAGTAATTACTTTTCTTCTTCTCTCCTGCTTTTGCTGCCACAGCCTCTGTGGCAGTGAGGATAAATGCAGTGCATTAGCAGCAGTGAGTGGCAAATTCACTGGACTGCAATTTATAACATTGTCCTCCCCAAAACCCCACTGGAGGGCATTATGAAGTTAGCTAAATAAAGGGGGATAAAATTATGAGAGGGTCACTGTGGAAAAGTGTTTGGAAACCCTCAGAAGAGAGGCTGTTTTCTTCTCTTCAATTGTCTTGTTGAGCTCTGAGGGAGGGTAAGTGCTCATACACGAGATATTAAATTCAATCCAGTGAGAAGGAGCAGATGTTGGTGTGCCAAGCCTGTCTGCCACCATGTCTAATGCACAAGGATGGCTGAAAAATCTTCCATCAAAATGTTTTGATTTTTCTTGAAGCAAAAATAAATTTCTGCTGGGAAAAAAACAACAACAAACCTTCAGGGCAGAAAACTTCTGGCTGAGAAAACTTTGTCTTCAGATTGTTGATAAAGGGTTGGTGCTGTCAGAGGGGATAAAGAGGAGGATGTTTTTCATCAGTCATGTTAATCTGATCTATCCCTGCATGCAGGCTTGTGCAGACAGATAAAACAGATCCTGATACGCTGATGAGCCAAACTCCATCAGTTTCCAGGGGACTCTGAGCTGTCTGGATGGAGAAGCAGGGGACGGATTTGCTTTGAACTCAGCCCCTGGTGAAGGGTGTTAAGCACTGGGAAAGGCACTCAGGTTAATGTGCATCTGGTCTGCCTGGAGGGAACTGTTTGCAGGCTTGGCCCGTGCTCTGTGCTCCCCACACCTCTATAGCAAACAGGTCGTGCTGCTCTTGCTGCTCACAGCCCAGTCCCTGCAGGAAAGGGAAGCTTTAAGCCCAGTCTTCCACTCCCCAGAAGGGTTAAAAAACTCACACAAACATTTGGTTTAAATGGTTTAAAGAGTACAAGGGAGGGGAAACGCTAAAAATCACTCCTTTCAATAGCAAAAAATGCTCATGAATCTGGACTCCTATTTCAGCACCACCTTGCAAACAGCTTTGTTCATGACCAGGACAAGAAACACTGGGTTTGGGAGGTTGCTGTGCCTGCTCCTCTGTCCCCACAGCTTATGCCCCACTTAACCCTGGCTGAGGGGACCGGACAAGCTCAGGGATGCTCCTGCTGTCCACAGAGGATTTCACTGTCTGGGCCTGGTTGGAGCTGGCACCAGGAGAAGGGCAGCAAGGAGCATCCCAGCTGAATGGCATGGATCCTGCTCCTGCATCCCAGCCCACAGAGACCTTGGCACACATGCTCCTGCAGGACCATAGAGGAGCCTCCCAGCTGTAGAACATGTTTAAGCTGTGGAGAGAAAAAATTTCTTCATTTATTTGTTTCGCATGGGAGACAAGGCTGCTGGTTTATAATGTGGAACAATCATTTTAATTGAATGGTCAGTCCTATAAATCAATTGCCCTCTTCAGAGCATTAACCAGACCCAGGAATCAGCAGTTTTATGATACCTTTCCATGTTACTTTGGGTGGATTCTGGGCCAGAATCTCAGTTTGTGTAACTTGGCGTCACTCTCCAAATCCAGGTGATTTGCATTGTCTAAAACTGCTATGAGCTTCTACAGGTTTGACAATCTCAGGAGTCCTAGTTTTTACTGAAGAGTTCATATGTTGTTTCGAGGTGATTTAAAATACATTTGAGTGAGAGAGAGCACACAGGTCAAACTGTACATCCCAAACAAATGCATTTGTCACTTCAAAATTAGTCCAGGCTGAAGCACTGGAAGAAAGGAGGTCGCTGTCCAGCAGTATGTACTCCAAAGGCTACTGGTCCCAGTTAGCCAGGCCTCCTGGAGGCTCAGTTCCCTCCTCTTTGCATTGCTGGGGCTCTCAGCAGATTTGATGGTTTTCCTCCAAACCCTCTGACTATCATCAGTGAGGCTGATAGGATGGCTCCTGCTTCCTCCTTGGTTCCCTCTTCTCCACCATTTCCATCCATCCAT
>VZDJ01000594.1:9254451-9265516 GCA_008694505.1 Cyanoderma ruficeps | reverse complement strand
TCCATCCATCCATCCATCCATCATCTTCTATTTAGAGTGCAAGATCCTGGGACAGAGAGTGTCTTTCCTTTTTCTCTTTTATCCCATTCTCTGAGTGGCAGGTTTTTATTGACTCACAAATACACACAAAGGGAATTTGTGCCCATGATCAAAAGGATGTGGTTAATTTTTTTCCAAGCTGCTTAAGGGTGAGCCCTCACTTCTGATTTGAACTGCAGTTTTTAATTTCTGATGGCTAAAATGAGGGGTTTGTGCCTTGTGAGCCACACTGGGCACCCACGTGGCATCTCCACAACAGGGTGGTCATCACCACTGGGGAATCTCTTTATCTACATGCAGGATCCTTCACATCTCCCATGATCAGATGGTCACTCTGTGCTGTTGGATTTCCTGGAGCTGTTCAAGACCTGGGTGGTTTGCACCATTTTGTCTCTCTCCATTTCCCCACACTGCTCTGCTGTTAATTTTTTTTACACAGAGAAGAGGAAAAGAAGATCTGAGGACTCTGAGTGATACTCATCCTGTGCAAACAGAGTGCAATGCACACTCAGATGGACATGGACCTGTCCTGGCTTTTGCCATGTTTTCTGTGCTAGATAGAGCTAAGCTTGGTTTCACCTATAAAATTTCCCATTCACATGAGAGGATGTTTCAGTAAACTGATAATCCATGATGATGAGTTTTCTGTGAACCTTGGGTCCCAGGACGTTTGAGGAGAGTGTCTGTCTCTCCCTTTCACATAGGGCATTATGGGAATGGCTGAGTTCCGGGCTGTTTTCTGTATCTCAGCTTTGAAAGAGTGGAAGTTATAAAATTCGGGCAGTTCCTTATTTGTTTTGAATCAGCTTTCTCCAGTTTCTACCACCAGCCTCTGCCTTTGGCATGTTTTTAATGTACAGATTCAGCTTGCATGTAGAATTGAAATTTTCAGCCACACTGTGCAGGTTTTGTAAGTGGTAATTGCATCAACTTAGGATCAATGGAGCAGAATAATATCTGCCCACTATTAATGGCTTAATAAAATTAATAGTGCTGGCTCTGCCATGAATTACTTTAAAATAGAGATTGTAGGATAGTAATGTAAACAATCATTGATTTTTCTTGGGAGAGTACTGTGAATTAGGTATGACTCTCTTCAGTGTGTTGTTGATAGCAGACAATGCAGGAAGTGCATCCGAGTACCTTTAAGGTGGGTGGAGAGGGAAAAAGTGAAAGGGCCCCTGTGGCACTGGGGAGGTGATTAGATAAATGAAACTAGCCCAGACCAGAAGATGAAAGCTCAGAGCCTCCTGGCACTCGATATTGCTGCCATCCAACCTGACCCAATTAATAACACATTAGTGCAGGACAGGTCTGTTCAATGGCTCAGGTCTGTTAATTGAAATAGTGTGATTAATGGCATTGGAGGGGATGAGGAATACTTAGAAAAATGACAGGAGTCTGCAACCCTGCAGTGGACTTGATGCATTACTTGAGGGTGAGGGAGGTGGCTTTTTTTCCCATTGAGATCCTGCCAGCATCCTGGCACTGAGCTCAGTGTCAGTGCCAGAGTTGGACAGCTGGCAGCTGGAAGGGCCAAATCCACCCTCAGCCTTGCCCACGGGCACAGGGGAAATGTGTGGGTTCAGTGGCACTGATGCCTGTGGGGTTTCCATGCTGCTGTCTGGCTGCATCTCGATCTGGGGCAAAGGAATCTGGAGTGGAGGTTGGGCTGGGCATGGAGCCACCCATCTCACGGGGGGCAGCACCCACTGCTGCCCTGCAGGGGGACACTGGGGCCCTGGCAGCAGCATGGCTCTGTTCCCACTACTCACACACAGCCAGCATTCGTGTTTCTCCTCCCAGAGGCCAACTTCCCTGTCGATTCCAATTAACCCCAGCGCTGACATCTCAAGGACAGCTCTGGAGGCGGCTTTGCAGAGGAGCAGCAATTTGAAAATGTGTCGTGGGGCGGAGATGGCACTTTAGAGCCCAGCCTTAATTACATCAAATGGCCAGAAAGAGCTGTGCAGTGGTTTGAGCTATTGCCATTTGCACAATGAGTCTTCAGTCCTGCTCTTGTCCTGATGTCTTTCCTTTACATCAGTGCCTGTGCTTGAACTCTGGGCTCGGCACAGGGGCAGATGCGTGTGATGCACACCCTGGGTGTTTTCCTGGCAAAAACAAGCCTTCCCTTTGTTCTCCCTGTTAAATATGCACCCTGCAGCTGGTGCATGAGTGTGTGAGCAACAGGGTCAGTGGGCTTTTTGTCCAGGGAGGCAAGGCAAGCTCATCCCAAACATCTGCCCCTGCTGTTGGAATGAAGCATCATTTCTTCAAGATTTGCCCTGGTCCTTTCTGCTGTTTCCATCAACCTCATGAAAGCTGGTGGGGAGTTCTTCCCATGTGTTTGGGCCAGCCATGCTCCCACACCTCCCTCCTGGTGCATGTGTGACCCTGAGAATTCACAACCTGTTTGAAATCCCCAAATCCCCAAGTTTTTGAAGGACAGTGTGGCTGATGGGGACAGTTTGGGCACCTTCATTCCTGGCAGAGGCTGCAAGAGCAGCAGACACACTGTGTTTGTTTTCCAGTCCTCAGAGGGAAAAGGACAGAACTTCAAGAGCAGCAGCAACACCAGGGAGAAGCAGGTTCAGAAGGACAAGCCAAAGCACAGCTTTTAACATGGGGAATAATAAATGAAAAGAAAGACCCACAGCGCCGCAATAAAACATCCCTTAAATCCTTTGTTTTCATTTTGGATGATAAAGGAAAATCATTAGGGCTCAATTAGTCATGAGAGACAGGGGTCCTGCATTGCACCGGCTTGAGAAAGCGCCTCCTGCTCAAGAGCACACCCTCCCCATGCAGCGGGGGATCATTAAATATCAAACACTTTATTTGTGCCATTTGCATTGCTTATTGTGCCCTTGTGCGGGATGGAAACTTGGCGGCGATAATTGATGTACGTGGATTTAAAGGCACCCGGATCTCTTAAAACAGGCAGGGAAATGAAGGAGAAGCTCTGAGCGGTGGCTGCCAGTTCTGCTTCAGCAGCACAGAGGGATAAAAGAGGAAATAAAAGGGGGAAGGAATGACAGGTGAGTTTAGATGGTTTAGATGACCCTGACATGAGGACATAAGGGTTTTGGGTACATTACCTTTCACTTGGGGTGGAGAGGAGGGGACCAGGTGGGTGACAGCCACTGCTGGACATGATGAGACACAGCTGTGCCACTGGTCCCAGTTTGTCACTGGGGTGAACTGATGCTTCCTCCCTGCTGTGCTGGGGGGAAATTTTGCTGCAGCAGGGCATGAGCACGAGGCCTTTAAATATTTATAGTGCAACAGATGATGTCGAGATGCTGGGCAACAGACTGAGAGGGTTCCCAAAGCCCTCTGCACACTGGCCCTGCTGCAAACTCTTGTTTAGTGGCAATGTCAGCAGGGGGCTATGGCTTGCACTGAGCACACAGAGGACACCCCAAGAGGAAATAAACTAAATAGTCCATTAAAAAATCCTCCACATTGGAACAAGCTCCCCATACCCCCCTCTCTTCCCAGAAGTGACCGTGCTGCACAGAGGCTGTGATTTGTTGTTGTCACCATGGGAAATGTAAAGCACAGCAGTGGAACATCACTTGCTGCTTTATTACCCCTCCTGCTCCCTCCATTTCTTTTTCTGAGACTGCAAATAAAAGAGCAGACAAGTGGTGGCTGTGCCACTGTCCCTGTGCTCAAAAGCAGGCTGGGCAGAGGTGGCCGGAGAGGCAGAGCCCCGGGATGTCCCTGCAGGGAGGAGCTGCTGCCAGCACAGGGCAGAGTGGGGACAAGCACATAGGGCTGTACCTTGATTTGGCACACGAGAGCCTGTGAAGGGACAGAGAGAGCAGCTCCAAGCAGTCGCCTCAGGGACAGGTCACACACTGGGGACAGGCTCTGGCACAGGGTTACAGCAGGAGCAGGTCGGGCATGGGCTGGGGTCAGGCACTAGGAAGGAAGATGTTTGTGCTGCCACAGGCACATGGACAGTTCTGGAAGGAAAAGCCTGACTGAACCTGCCCAGCCTAAGCAGAAGGGACCTGCTGTGTGGCTCTGGGACTCGGGGATTTAATTTTTTCCTCCCTGCAAGGAGAGACTGCAGCAGGCTAAACAAATAAGGGGCTGTAATGTAATCTTAGACATATGCTCCTGAATTCACATTTGGAGTGCAAACCATAATATTTTGGTTTATTATTTAATTACAGAGCTTGTAAATGTAAATGGATTTAGACCCTTAATTTTAGGAAGCTTGAATTACCTTCCACTTCTTGTTTAATATTCAGGTGGAGAACTTCCATGTCTGGCTGCAGCATGTTTGGGGTGTGCAACAGAGCTAGGTGTTTTTTCACCACTCTGTCCTCTCATTTGTAGAAGCTGGGCCAAATTGTGTTTTACTGTAAAGTGTTTAAAATTAATTAAGTGACAGAGCTTAAGGAGATGGTTTCAGTCCTTCTTCCCCAGCAGCACTTTGCAAACTGTGATAACCTCTCCCTGGTGAAAACCAGGAGGAAATTGAGCCCCCACTCACCGATTTTTCTTTTGCACCTGAAAAGTCCTGTATTTCTGGAAATATTCCCCTATTATAAATGGTTTGCCTGATATTAATTGTGTCAGACAAATCCCTGATGGTACAAGTCCTCCCCAGACTGAAATGTGAGCTCTGTTCCTGCTCAGTACTGGGAGCATGAGTCTCATTTTGAAATTTGTCAAAAGGTTTGAGCACATGTGTGGGATTGGTGCTGGAGTATGCCAAAGAACTGCTCCTATTCAGGGTGACTGAGGCCTCAAAACACCAAAACCTGAGTGGAAACTGCTTTTGAGGCCTTGAGTCTGAGCCCCTGCTCTTGGGGCAGCTCCTGCAGGGGCCACTCCCAGTGCAGGAGGGCAGCACCCACATGGCCCCAGCGAGCCCAGGGTCCTGAGCCGTGTGTCCCCTGGCCATGCTCCTGGACATGCCACCAGCCAACGGGTGTGGTGCTTAGGGGAACCGATTCCTTGCTCAGGCAAGGTGCCAGCAGGAACACTGCCCACCTGGGAATGAAGTGGTTATTTAGAAAATTCCATTGCTGGCTGTTTGCATTCACCTCCCTGCTGAGCTGTTCAGGTATCACAAAGCCCCTGCTGTGCAGGCTCTTGCCCCAGGAGGCACAGCATTGCTGTGAGGGTTTGGGATGTGGCCCTGGAGGTCCTTCCCTGCTGCCTCCATGGTGATCCCCTGGTGTCTCCACAGAGGGCCTGAGGCAGGTTTAGGGGTGCTTTGTTTTTATCCCGTGAGAAGCGGCCTGAAAACAAGGTGCATCCTTTCCTCCTATGACCAGAGGAAAAAAGTAATTTATTTTGTCTATCTGGAACTGTACTTAACTGGGGCTGCTCATCCCATGCAATTCCCATCTCCTCAGGCTGCCTCCCTCCATCAGTGATGTCTGCAGAGTGTGAGTCAGAGCTGTGAGTGACTCCACAGAGACACTGCACATGGACACATCTAAACCTCTTATTTTCTGTGCAGGCAGACCCCAGCCACAGTCAGGGAGTGGGGCTGCAATCCCATCCGTACCTTATCAGGCATGTGCCCACTCCCACCTGGATTTTGAGCAGCAAGTTATGGATAGTGGAACCTCCAGGTCAGCTCTTGTACACAAAACTCCTGCTTGTTCCATGCTCAGTACATCATTTCTCCATGAGAAGAGTCTGTGGAGGGCCATGCCAAGATCAGTAACATATTCTCTGGACGTACACTGAGGAATAAGTGTGCAGCTTTTCTCCCTCATGGACATCATGTTTTAGCAAAGTCTGGTGGTGGGGTTTTTTTTCCTTTGTCATGTCTTATGATTTCAAACTGCTGCATTCAAGCAGAGGAACATTTGGCATCTGGATAGACAATACAACATAAAGTAAAGACCATCTAATTCCTCTCCATCTGGATTCACCGCATAAATAATCAGAGGAAAGCACCTGGAGAAGGGAGGTGAGGGGGCTGAGCCCATCAGCAACAATGTGCAATAAACAGCATAAGAAGATGTCAGACCCACACCATGGGTCAGTCTTGATCCCTCACGGCAATTCGGTAACATAAAAATACCCCCATTTGAGCCTGGGCTGTTTACACAGCTGGAGCATAAATATTTAGATTTGCAAGAGAAACGCTTGCTCAGCTGAAATCTCTGCGAGATCTCTGGAGTCAGCAGCGGGGGCTGTAGAGAGGCCCAGCATTTCCTTGGAAAAAAGAAAATCGATAATAATTAAAGCAGGGAGCTCTGTTTCCACAGAGCAGCTGGCACTTATGTAAAACTAACTGGGCTCATGTTCTTTGGGGGGGTGTGGAAAGCTCGGGTGGGCGAACGCTGTGACAAAGCTGCACAAGGCCCACGTGTGGGGACCTCACGGACACAGGGGGTTGGTACGTGGGGAGGTGATGGGAAGGGTGCAGATGTCACTCTGAGGACTGGGGGTCCCTGGGCAGCCACAGGCACCTCCATGGAACGAGTCCAGCCTGTGGGACAGCAAAGAGTTTGTCCAGTGCATTTTCTGTCTTCTGTGAGCGATGTGGCTGCCATTGCCCTGGCCAGGAACCATTGTATTGCCATGAATTGCTTTCTTCCCCTTGCATTTTGCTATCATAAAGTTGGCTGTGCACCCAAGTTCATCTTTTGCCACCTCTTGCCAGGGGAAAGGCTTTCACTGCTCCTCAGTATCACACAGACAGGTAGGGGATGGAGAACCAAGTTGGCTCCTTCCCACTGAATGACGACAGCCTCCTTTCTAGAAAAAAAATGCTTAAGTGGATTTTTCATCAGGTAAACCTTCACTTTAGAAAACCCATAAGGTATAACAGTTATTAAAAAGATGATTTCTACTAATGCATCTGCTGCGTCTTCATTATGTCAGGGCATCTCCATGAAGAGATTTGCAGAGGAATCCAGCCATTCATTTCCACACATAATTCCTCAATAGCCCATTTGCTTCAAAGACTTTTATAGACTTTTACTACTACATGAATCCTCAGATACTTATTTTTTAGGCTCCAGGGGATCCATTGAAAAGAAATTCGTTTTCTGAAGTTTTATGACAAAGGTTTTGCTCTGGATAAAAGCTTCTCATTATTTCCAACTTCTGTTCTCCACAAAGATGACTTTGGCAGATCTGTTCCTATGGCTGCCACAGGGTGTGAGGCATAGGTAGAGTTTTAGGTCCCAGAAATAAATAATATATTTCTATTGAAAAAGGGTCCTTCCTTACCTTCACCACTTTCTATAGTGTGGACATTTTTCTACAGATATACAAATGTACATAAACACCTGGGAATGGAAACCCTGCTTGTTTCCATGTTGTTCCCATCACCACCATCTACCTCACCACCACCTGACCTACCTGGGCACAGGCCAGCCCCAGCAGGGATGGCCAAAAATGCTCTTATAGATCCTGATTGTGTCCCCAGTCCTGCTTGAGCAGTGGTGCTGGGAAACAGCAATGAGCAGTGGCTGGTGGAAAAACCCAGCAGGACAGACAGGCTATGGAGATGGTGAAACTTAAATAATAAAACTAGTAAAAATAAAGGCACTAAAAATAATAAACTAGGCAAAACTAGTAGTAATAAAAAAACCTCTCTGCCCATTTCCATGATCCTAGTGCAACATTTAAGCCACACAGGGGCAAGGCAAACTCACAACACTCAAGGAACATTTCATACATCAAGTGCTTTTTTTTTGGGAAGGAGCCAAGTCTCTTATTTTGCTTTTCTAAGGATTGGGAATTTCCAAAAGCAAATCATATGCCTTGAAAAATAGGCTAGTGTGAGTGTGGGGATGTCACACACATCCACTAGCAAAACAGGCAGTCAAGGTCCAGCAATCCAGGTGTTCCTGGTTTGGGTAGCTCCAGAATAATGGTGATCTATGTAAGCTGGAGCAGTCAATGTGCCTTGTTTAATAAAAGTATAAACTGTTTGGTGCAATACTGCTCCTGCTGAAGTCTGTCAAGATGACATTTCACTGCCCCAGTCTTCAACGAGACACTGGGTGAAGCGAGGTGATGGAGATGAGGCCAACAGAGGGTGAGAGGAGAGGATTAGAGGAGAGAAAACATGGCCACACCAGCCAGGCTCCAGAGGGAAAGCCAGATGGTTACACTGCAGTAGCACTGACATAGCTAAAGGAAATATTTAGCTGGACTCATTTGCCATGAGGTGTTGCGGGAATTAAGAACCCACATGGCCATCAAAGGAAGGGGTGCAGCCAGGACTAGGGTTTAGGAGGGATGTAAGGCACCACACTTCAGGGAGTGAGCCAGCCAGGTTGGAGGGAGGGGAGGAGGAAAGATGCTGTGGGCAGACAGGCAGTTGCTGGCTTTCCCCATGGAAAATGTGCTGGCAAAGCCACGGGTGGGTTTGGTGTTAATCTGCACATGTGGTGCCGTGGCAGCGCACCAAGGGTCACCACTGGCAAACATCTCCTTATGGAGCTTCTACATCAAACCAACCTTCCTTCTCTGTCCTGCTGGCTTGGTCAGTCAGGACCATGTCCCTGTCCCTCTGCTTGCCCTGTCCCAAACATCCTGGCAGGGCTCCATGAGCAGTGCTGGGACCACAGTGAGTCCCATGGAAAACCGGGCAGCCATCTCACCGTCCCTGTGCCCATCCAAAGGACATCTCCAGACCTTCACAGCCTGATAGTTCTGCCTCAGAAACTGCAACTGGCAGCAAAACAGGGCAATTAGCCCTAATCACCCTGAATTATCACAAGTCCTCCTCCATCCTGGCTTTTCTGCCTCTCCTCCCCCCAGAACTTTGCTCTCTCATTAATTGAAACAGAACCTTTCTGTCACCACTGATTGCATCGTCCAACATCAGCTGCCTGGAAGGATAAAAATAAAAGATGGAAAGTGCGTGCTTTTGGTACAAATAAATAGGTGCCAGGGAAGGTAATTTAATTATGCAGTGATTGAATTAGGTGGAAGAAACTGCATTATGCCCACAAAATCTCTGCCCTGATGATCGATTTGAGGCATGGTCCCTGTTTGGCCAAGAGATGGGGTTTGGTTGGGAGGGCTTGGAGCAGCTCACAGCTGAGCTGTCTGGAGCAGCATGCCATTGGAGCCATTGTGGATGCCTCACCCCCTTTTTGGCAAATTTGGCTGCTGGCAGAGTGAGGCTGGCATTAAAATGCTCTTGTTGTTCACTACAGATTTTCTGTGCGAAGAAAAACTACTTTAGAGTGGATGAGCCTGACGACTGGGCTCATGTGTCCCTCCATTACTGCACCTTCTGTGGAATTAAATGGAACAAAATAGAGCAATTAATGGACAAAAAGGAAAAGCTCACCATGGATGTGTGTCACTGAAAAGTAAAAGCTATGAGGAGTTTATATGGGAGGGAAAAAATATGGATTTATAGCCAATAATGGGTTTCAGAGAGGTCCCAGAGCCAAGTGCCCTCATGATGTGCTGCAGCCCCAGCACACCTCTAATTAGGATGAATTTCCCCTCTGCTGGAGTTAATGGATTACGTATTGAAACCATTTGTGTTCATTTGTAGCAAATAATTACTTTTAAAAGTTATCATTCATTTGGATTATTTGACTTCTCTATTAATTCTATAAATAATTGTTTAAAAGATTGTGTTGAGGTTTGTGAAAGCATTCCTGTTGTGTTGTTGATGTGGTGGAGCAGCTCCCTGTGGTAGGACCAGCTGGTGGATGACGTGTTGGCACCAGCAGAGACCCAGCCTGAGCCCTCCATCCCCAACAGCTTCCCACTGCCCCTTGGTGACAAGGAACAGACACCAGATCAATGCTGGAAATCACCACATTCCCTCAAACTTGGTGCCTGTCTCTCTAATTGTTAGGAAATGCTCTGATTTCCATGTAAAGCTGCACCCCTGTGCCTGCTTCCCCTTGCTGTAAATTTTCTGTCCCACGACACTTAAAAGCAAAAGCAATCTTCTTAATCACAGCTCTCCCGAGCACAAACAGAGGTACAAGGTAAGAGGTGCAGGGCAATGAGCTCCTCTGTTGTGTGCCCTTCAGTCTGCCTTGATAAATGGAAATTTTGCTGGGAGATTTTTCATGCATGAGCATTAAAAGGGGAGCAAGGCTATTTTCTTTCCTTGCAAGGCGAGACAAAAGAGCTGTGCTTTCCAACTCAGCGACATTAGTCTTTATTTCAATGGGGGGAATTAAATAAATGAATCTGGAAGCAAGAAGGAGGGAAAAGCCTTCAGAACAGGATTTAAAAGAATTATTTCTAGGGTCCTTCATGTCTTCCTGCTGTTTCAGGCCAGTCCATAAAGTATTAGGGGAACACATGGACCCTATAGGCATCTTACCAGCAGCCCCTGGCTGGGCATTCAATGTTCCAACCCAGCAAGCCGCCAACATTTTTTGAAATAACCTGTCAATTAGCAGATTTTCTCTGATGAATTTAGTCTGGGTAACTTAAAACTTAAGTGAAGATAAAAGCTCATTATATTTAACTTGATCAAGGCTTTAAAAACCTCTGGCTGGATTAGAATGTGGGTACTCCTGTGCCCCCAGCAGTGGGGCTGGAACTGGCCTCCCAGCACCCAAATTTGCTGTGCTTGAGTCATTTCCCCACCAAGCCCACGTGTTTGCAAGTTAAGAGGATGTTGTGTGGTTTCAGTGGCTCCTCTGGGGGCTGGGGGTCCTGCCAGGCCTGACCCCCCCACCGGCGCTGAGGTGCAAGGAAGGTGGAGAAGCCAATCCTGACAGAGCCACTGTCCTGGCCTGGGGCAGGAGGGCCTCTGTGGGGTGGCTGAGGGGCCCAGTGGGGTCAGGAGGGTAAAAGGGCAGGGGATGGGGGCTCAGCCCCTCTTGCATCTTGTGCCATCATGTTGTCTTCCTGTGGTGGGGCTTCTCCTGGGAAGGCATCACAGACCTCGCACCAGAGATGGATTTCGCCTGCCCTTAAATCATGGGAAGATGATTTAAGGAACTGAAAGCTTCAAGCCAGGGCTTCTAACTGAAAAGACACATTGATTTTCTGTAGCTGATGGAATAAAAGAATTACTGCGGCACCAAAAAAAAAAAAAAAA